>VDFB02082105.1:0-43199 GCA_007258455.2 Sequoia sempervirens
TACATAATTTCTTGATGTCTTTGGTCTTTATTCAAAGCCATTAAATCAAACATCTAAAGGGTTTGACAAAATGGATAAATATTTTTAGTCTAGCAAATTCCTCTATCCATGCTACCGTTTTTATGTAGGATCTAGAAATCATGACGAGAAATTTTTAGACTTAAAATTTAGAGAAAGTTCATATTTGCAGCTACAATTCATATTCACACAAGAATTAGATCCGCATACACAAAGGACAAATTTGTAGTCATGGAAGTGACCCAAATAGTTAAACACAATTTTCATTGATTCACATGTACTCATATAAGAAGTCCTAATATTTTGGTACACAAGGAAATTGGTTAGGAATATCTAGCAAAGTCAAATAAGAATCAAACCAAGAGCCAAGTACTATTATTTATTATTTATTATTTACATCTAAGCATTTATTTTAGTATCACATTTAAGCTCAACTTTTGTTTCTAGGGTTATTTATTTATTATTGCTAAATAATTCATTAAATCTAGGAGATGCATGTAGAGATGTTATTTATTTCTTTACAGTTTTAGTGAACCTAACATTCCTACACACTCTAGGGTTTATTCCTTCTTTAATCGGGGTTTGAAGTTTGATATTTTTATTGCTTCTTCATTATTTCATATTTGATTAAGTTTGAATCCACCCTATATTTTTTATTACTATAGTGATAAGGCTATGGGTTTTCACTAGTGATATCTATTTGATCCCTACCCACCCAACATTAGATTATGTACTCTTGCTAGATCATTTGTCATAGATTCTAGTGTGCCATTTCCTTCATCTTTTATTCATTTGTGCCTTGAGGTGTTCCTTCATTTCTTTTTATTTGATCCTTCCATTATTTAAGTACTTTTCATCCTATGTATGGAGATATATTATCTATGAAGATATTATATAGCCATGTTTGTGATCTCTCCTCCATATAGTTGATGATTGCTCATTATTTTCTTTTGGATACCCTCATCTCACTTATTCATGACCTCCAATTTTATCCTACCTTTCCAATGATATGATATTATGTAAAATAATAGATACAAAGGTAAAGGACTTGGTCAACATGAACAAGGTATGATTGAACCAATATTAGTCCCATGAAATGAAGAAACCAAATGCCTTGGCTATGTAAATGAATTTATTAAGAAATAGTTAGAATAATGAAAAAGAAAAGGAAAGGAACTCATCACATCTATGATTTATACATATTTGTGCTTTATATGATACATCTTAAATATTACAAATTATATGTGTTTCATTTCATTCATCTATATATGATTTTACGATTTCTTTTGGTACTTTATATGATTTACCTTTAGTGATTCCATCATGATTTATAATATTCATTGATATATTATTGTATATATGTGTATTTCTTATTATAAGTGATACATTATTTGCATATATATGTGAGCCTAAAGGAGAATACAAAAGAATAAGAGCACATATAAATATTCATTAATTTAGGTCATGTGATAAAAATTAATCGTTCAATTGTATTTATTAAATGATAACAAACACAAATACAATAACTTAGTTAGTAGATACATATCAAGTAAAGGTTGGATACCTTGAGGGACCCTCTCTTGTTTGGCTCCTAATAGATTTAGTCCTATTGGGAGAGTGTCTAGGATCTAGATCTCAACTAGCATATGAATATCATTAGAGCTCACAATCATCTAATCTCCTATTAAAGGTTATCACTATAAGAAAGTTTTCATCATGAAATCTCATGTAGGTGGTGGCATCACCTCTTTGGTTTGTTCCTATTCCAATTGTCCTTCTATCTTATATCTCTTAGTGTGCATGATGTCCAATGATACTAAAATAGAATCCCTCTCTTCTCATAGCCTCCCTCTATCTTCATGAAATTCATCTATCTCTATATGTAACACCTCAATCTTAACCCACTTTATTTCAAACTTAGTCACAACTACTAGGTAGGATAATCAAGGCTAACTTATGAGATCAAATAATGGAGAAAATTGAGATACATGCTAATCATCTCTCGATCTACTTTTTTAGCACTAATAATACATCACGATTCAAGTGCTCCACTATGTCTAAGATGAACCTACCCAATCAAATATCATTTCTAAATGTTATGTATGTTATGCATTTCAAATCTTATATAAATCTAGATTCCTATGATACAACTACCTTAATTAAGTCATATTATAAACTTCAATCTTAAATAATCTAATCATGATCTCCTATAATTTTCTATAGCAAGGCCACAACTATTTGGTCTTCCTCTCCTATGTCCACAACTATACTTCAATCTTGCATTCCTCCTAGAGTGTTGCCCACTAAAGATATCTATGCATTCGTCTATAGTATGATAGAGGAAATGTCACCAGTTCAGTTAAGTGTCCTATGTAAGAATGAATTGGAAGAAAATCATGATGCTTATAAAATATTAGTTGAGAAGAAGTTGGATGTATGGTGGAAATCCCCTCTATTTGAATTTGACAAGAAATATATTCAAGTAGTTTTAAGTCGGATTCATGATGAAGCTTTGTGGATTGATGAAGCAAATTTGATTACCAGAGAAGCAATCAGAGAAGTAACTAGTTTGTGTTCCTCTAGACCAGTTCCCAAACAAAATGTTGTGAATGAAAAAGATAATTGAGGTGACCAGTGCAACCCTCAAAGGAAAAGAACTTACTTTGAGGACAATTGAAGATCTGGTCATTAGATATGTTGTGATGGTTATTGGTCACAAAATTTTCCTACCTACCAATGACCTCACAAATTCTACTACTGCTGTTCACATTGCTATTGATATGGCTAGAAGAGGTATGGATTATGACCTATGTGAGCCACTTCAAATACATCTTTTGAAGAACTTGAAGGAAATTAAAAAGAGAAAAAGAAATACATTCTGGTATGAAAATTTGATTATCTACTTAATCTTTTACTTCTTGAAAGAGTTGTCGGTAATAGGCAGGATAGAATGGACAAATACACAACCTATTTCCCATCAGATCAAGAATTTCATGATAAATCTTAGTGGTTCAGATGCTCAAGAGACCACTCTTTCTGCATTCTTTGGAGAATTTCAAATGAGAATGAGCAAAAGATCAAGGATTCCAGAAAGTGTAACTGAAAGGTACTCCAAAAATATTAATTTCCTAGTTTCTATTGGTTTCTATCATATGGAAGCAATTGAATCTAGATTGGTGTGGATATATAAGTTAGATTATGATGTGTTTGAGGCTGAGATCAATCATTATGCAAGAATTCTTTTGGAGATCCCTAAGAATCCTAATGTAGAAGAAGACTGTGATAATGCAAACTGAATAGGGAAGAAGAGGAAAAGTATTGTCAAACAAGAAGTCACAAAAGGAAGTGAATCAGAGAGAGCTCAACATGAGCATGAAAGCGTAAACATTCAGGGAGCTTTAAAATAATTGTAAAAGGTAATTCCCGGTGCTAACTTTGATTCATCTATATTAGTTGTGGAAAATATCAAAAACATGATTAATTCCTTGAAATTTTATATCTCCAAACTAGAAGTGCATGTTGGAATTAGGTCTACAGAAGAAAATTTAGAAGATATCAAGAAGAAATGTGTAGATGCACATCATAGAGTGGTGAAGGAATTGGAGAGTGTGCAATTTTGTGAGGAAGATGGTCAAGAACTGCTTTCTTTCTACCTGAATTGGTCTGGAAATACACCGAATGTAAGAGACGAGACAAGGAATGGTGAAACTTGGATGAGTACTCAAGTAGATATGTACAGATTGGTAGAATATAGAGATAATCAGAGATGGTCCTACATTGTGTAGCATTAGGAAAAAAAAATTTCCTTGTAGGATCAAAGAATAGAAGTGATTAGGAATTTGTGGCACTCAGAGATATGGAAAACTTAGGCATATTCTTGTATCTAGTGCTCTTGATAGTATTGGTAATCTATCAGAGATGATCTTAACCCCAATACTTTAGTAGATGGTATAGAGTCTTTGAATAATCTTGAATTATTACACAAGACTCTTGTAAGTGTGAAAGATGCTTGGGAAGAAGGCAAAGCTTCATGGAAGAATACCTTGAAGAATCTTAGAGGTTCCTCATCTTCAGGTTGATTCAACTCTTTGTGTTCATATATTTTTGGTTAATTCTTAATGCATACTCATATATACTAGACCCCATCCTTTGCCATTGATGTCAAAGGGGGAGAGATAGAGATAGAGGAATTTTCTTTTTGAAGAACAGTTTTGATAGGAGTATTCAATTGTCTTATGTCAAAAAATGTTTTTGACATGTATTTTTCCAACAATGCCAAAAGGGGAGATTGTTGGAATTATGGAGCCTTGCAACATGAGCATGAAGTGTATATGGATTGTGTTGGTCATTCCTGTGTTGCCATTGATGTCAACATGGTGAAAACTATACATGAAGCTTACTTAGTTTACTAGAAGTTGTTCTCTACTGGAAGTGTTCTATTGTGATGAACCGATGCATTGGGTTTTGAGTATGGAATTCATAGCAAAAAAATATATGGCTATAATCTCTTAACCATGCTATTATGTCTCATTCAGACAACTATATCTTGGATCTTGAGAAGTTTTTTGTGGTGAGTAGAAAGTTATCATTGACAGAGTTTAGCCCTGTATTCCACTGTTGTTTCTCTACTGAACATATCAGTGTGGGAGACTTTGCATTTTCCTAAGGAGAACATTCTAATGTTGTGGTTCTAATGGTAGTCTCAATGATGATAGTGTGATGATAAATTGATGTAATATCATATCTAGAAAGTGTTTTCTTTGAGGATTGTATGTTGGTTTGGATTTTTTGTGGTTAAATCCTAGTATTGGCCGACCTAACGTACGACATACATTAAGAAGACTAGATATACTTTGTGGATGTTTTCTATAGATCTTCAACAACTTGATATGATGCACTACATGGATTAAAATGTCTTAAATCTCATTTGGTGCCGGAAAGAGTTTTTTTTATTGTTTTTCTTTCATCTAATTACATCAACCTAATTGATGAATGAGATATACTTGTATAGATATAAGAGTCTTTGAGGAGAAGGAGTGTGGGGTGTGGAGAAGAAATGTGAAGGTGTGAATATGGAAGGAGAAGGAAAAAAAGTGTGCTGAAGTGAGAAGAGGATCAAGGGATAAGTGATCATGCGAGCCTAAATGCTTTATCAATTGAGGATCAGAACAAAATTGTTGAGTGACTGCTGTGAGAAGCAATACTTCTTATTCAGAGCTTCATTGGAAGTAAACCTTGTGTTAGAATTGTGAAACAAGCAAAAAACCACGAGCCACTGGATCAAACAAAAACAAAGACACCTTCCACACAAGAGATTTGCAAACAAATATATGCAATTATCTTGAACAAGAAAAAGCTACAAAAGAGAAAAATTTCAAGAAGATATGAAAGCTACAGATATTCTCCCGCTAATAATTACAATGAGATCAATCCTTTTAAAAGGAGATCAAGAAACCCTAAAGGGAAACCCTAGTGTGCACACTTAATAATTAATTATTAATGTGCCTAAGTTTAGCTTAAGTAACTAAAGTGATAAGTGACTTTATTAATTAACCAATATGATTAAATTAATTAAATTGAAATGTAATACTCTAACACCCTACACACATAAAGGTGTATTCTATCAGTTCATACTTTTGGCGGTGAGCCACAATCTTTATATCTTGGCGGTTATCCATCCTTTGTATTCAAGTTGTGATTCTTTCAAGGATAGTGAGTACTATCAATGATCCCTATAATATCTTGTATCTAGATATAATATATTGTGAGTTAATCCTCACTGTGGTTTTTCCCCATTTGGGTTTTCCATGTAAAAATCCCAATGTTTATGTGTGTTGATGCATTGATTTGTTTTCATGTTCTCTCTTGTTGATTCGGTAAAAAATGTGATAATGTTAGCAGGTGGCTATGAAGTAGCCACCCAAGATCTAGAGACCTAATAGAAAGCACAAAAGAGAGAGATAGAATATGACAAGAATAAACTATATTCAATGTCAATGATATAAGAGAGTTGTTTACAATGAGAGAGACCCCTTGGTTATATAGCCAAGGTGAGAACATAGGAGGGCATAAGATTATGACAAGTGTCATAATCTTATGACATGAGACAACAATGAAAAGTTATCACTCCACCTAAAGTGGGAAGGGATAATGTGATAATCACCACAAAAGGTGGATCACCCACAAAAGGTGGAGAGATAATCACATGACGTGTCCACAAAGATTGGAAGTGATGAGGTAATGACTTTGTATCAAGTCCACCAAAGTGCATTCTCCAACAACCTCTATATATGGTCCCTAAAGTAGAAGCTTAACTAAGGTGTAATCATGACCCTAGGACAAGGTGCAAGACGCATTTAATTACACACCAACATAATGTTTAGATGGATTTTATTTGAATGGTTTAGCATGGAATACTGATTCACCCCCATCTCAATATTCGGATATTGACAATAAGATTGAAAAATGCTTGGAACTCTATCATATTCATGGATCAAGTCATTTTATCTCTAATTCTAACACCTTGAGCTTGTAATTTTTTTAATCTTTCTTAATAAATTCTTAGTTCAATAAAATTAGTAAGCTGCCCTTAAGTGCTTAGTTTTTTCATCACCTTCCAAAGCTAAAAGATTTTCCTACAACAATATTTCCTAATTTCCTTTTATCAAGAGCCTTCTTTTTCCCCACAATGTTGAACAATTCTTCAAAGAGACCAAGATCTCACTTTCCAATAAAAAAAGCCTCTTTATTCAAAATTTTGGTTAACTTTGTTGCAATTTTGTTGCCCTTCAAACACTCATGATCATTTTACAAGAGGAACATTCATCTTGAAGCTAGAAGTCTGCAATTGATTTTCACAAGGCCCAATCTAACAAACAACCACACATGCTTCAATAGGAGAATGATTTGATATTGAAGTAGAAAAAATAGAGACCAATATGCCTTTACTATTAGGCTTGAAGGAAGAAATCCTTATTAACTGCAAATCTATCTAATCGAGGAGTAAAATCATTTTACTGTGATTGATTATTGCACCAAGTAAACCAAATATCTTTGTCACTACCCTTCTTCTTTTCAAGTGGATCAGTAAGAATAAGACCCCTTTTCATTCTTGACTATAAAATATTTCATTTCCTTTCCACAAACCCTCTTTACCAACCATCTTATCTTCCTTATACTCCAATATATTAAAATTACCCCCAATAAACCAAGGAAATTTAGGTAAATTGTTGACAATCGAATTCTATAAAAAACACATTTATTTGTAGTCAGTGGAAGCATGCAGAGAGCACAAGCCAAAAAACTTGTGTCCTCAAAATAACCTACAAGCCTATTACAAGGGAGAGATACCTAGTTAAAATACTGCACTCTCACCCATTTAGGGTTGATAAGAACAACAACGCTACCATTCTCATAGAAGAGTACAAAAGGAGTTATTTGTATACCAAAATAGAATTTCAAAACAAATTGCATTTGAACAAGACAAACTTAATTTCTTGAAGGCACATAAAATCTAACATGGGTCTATCCTTATAAAAGGACCTCAAAATATATTTCTTGTTAGGGTCAAAATATGTTTCTTTTCAGGGGATTCCAAACCTCTAACATTACAAATGCAAATGTTAAAAGTCATTTACAATCAGGAAGCAGTTTTTCCTTTTGATTTTTATAAATCCTATCAAAAATATTAGGCATTTCATCCCCTTTCCCTTTTTCCACAGTCTTATCATTTTGGTCCTCAACATTACAAGACCTTTCAACTTGTTTCCTCTTTCTTCTTCTTTATATTTCGGCTCATCTTTCCTAGATAAGTTGAAATTTGCTCCATTGTTAGAATAAATTGGATTATAACAATCCAAAATAACTTTATTTCCATATCAATTAAAACCTCATTGAAATTGATTTTTTAATAGGTCAATGTTTTAACATCTTTTTGGATAGGCTATGTGGAAAGATTTTTCTTCAGCACTTCTCATTAGCATGCAGGTTTTAAATTTCAAAGGAGCTAGATCTTTGGCATTTTTTATGGATTGGAATGCTAACATCATTATAAAAATAAACCTTCTTCAAAGAATCGTCAAGAGTGGAGGAGGTGTTGGGTTTAATAAATGTTAGAATTAGGTGTTGTACACCTTGCATAATGTTTGTAATGTTTTATTTATTTATTATGTGTGTGGTGCACCTAGGGGTTTCTAGGTGAATGTGCATCACAAGGAGTTATAATGTTGGGGCCACTTTGTTGTATGTAACATTGGGACATAATTGTCAAATGTAATTATTTAATATTGGGAATAATAAAATAATAAAGTACCCAATATTAAATGTGGGGTCACATGATGTAGTATTTTTGGGCACATGGTTTATGTAATACCACTTGGTGGTTTTGTGGGAGCTTGTTTCTATAAAAGCAACCACATGGGTAGTTGTTTAGGGTTGGATCAAAAATTGGTCAAGGTTGGATAGATTGTTGCAGGTTAGCAGGTTGAGCTTGTGCATGTGTGAGGGTTTGAAGCATGGCATGGGATGTGTGGATTCATGCTTGGTCACATGGAATGCATGGATAGCTTGTGCTTCAGAAGTGTTCATGGAGTCTCTGCAGATGTATTGTAATGGGTTTTTCATTGCTGAATAATACATGGAGTGTGGATGCTTTTGGAGGCTGGGTTTTTCCCTTTTGAGGGTTTTCCCAGGGTATATCTTGTGTCATCTTTGATGGGTATGTTGTCTATTCTCTTGCATGTTGATGTTGAGTATTTTACTTGCATGTTTTTAGATTTGGGTTATGTGGAAATTGTCATTTCATGGCTGCATAGTTTAGGAAAAACCCGACCTCCAAAGCATCCACACACTCCATGTATTATTCGGCTGATGAAAACCCATTACAATACATCTCTGGGGGCTCATGAACGCCACGAAGCACAAGCTATCCATGCATTCCATGTGACCAAGCGTGAATCACGCATCCCATGCCATGCTAAACCACACATGCTAGCTCAACTGCAACTTTACAGCTGTATCAACCCTTGACTTTCTTTTGATCAACCTAAGCACTAACCACCGTATTGATTTGCTTTTTTATAAACAAGCTCCACAAAACCACCAAGAATATTACATAAACCATGTTAACTAAACTCTCCCAACATCATGTGACCCCCACATTAATATTGGGTACTTTGGCCTCCTCCTTTTATTCCCCAATATTAAATAATTACGTTTGACAATTATGTCCCAATGTTACATACAACAAAGTGGCCCCAACATTATAACTCCTTGTGATGCACATTCACCTAGAAAACCCCTAGGTGCACCACCACACATAATAAATAAATAAAATATTACAAACATTATGCAAGGTGTACAACACCTAATTCTAACAATCTCCCACTTGTTGTATACATTGCATAAGGGGGTAACAAATAAACTCCATAGGCAACATGTACCATCCTAGAATCCAAGTGCTCCATGTGCTCCAACAAGATACCTGTAACAAGAACCAAGGTGACCACCATCTCATCCATGAATGCTCCCATCCTCCACCATGCCAACTGCACTAAGATATGAACACATCCAAAGAGACGTCACACTAACTGTCACAAAGAAGCATAAACCTGCCTCAACCTGATATTTCAAAACACAAACACTAAATCCAATATGCACCAGTAGCTATCAAGAATAAATAACCATAGCTGAAATGACACTCACAGCAAGTGCCAACACATCCAACTATCCATACCTCCAAGGTATACATAACATAGTAAACTCGTGCCAACACAACATATCCACCCATAAACCACAATAACAAACTCCATGTGCAAACCTGTCAAAGCATGACATACACATCCAGGAGCTCCCACTACATGGGCAATGTCAAGATGAATGCAAACCTGGAATGAGCGCATTCAACGCGTCGCTTCATTAACATCCCAAAAAGGAACCATCACAAAGGCATACCAAGTCTACTACCAGCATCTCATAGAAGTAAACATGTAGTACCAAGGAACATCCACAATGATAAGAAAAACCTGCAAACCAAACCCTGTAGCATGTCCTCCTACACACACACCTCTAAATGCTAACTGTGTCAAGTATGATCTCCTCCATAATACCCCAAAACAAAATCCATAACCACATACATCCATCCAATCACCAAGATCAAAGATAACATATGTAACTAACATGGATGTAAACATCTCAAAACAAGAAGATCAAACTCAAAGTAACCATTCCCAAACCAAGGAAATCAGCCCAATAAACCATCTCCTAAACTCAACATGTACAAGGAGATAAACATGCCAACACTCCTCAAATGAACCCTCTAGAAACCAAATACCCATGGCTCAAGATCCATATCCATGAGAAGACAAAGCATAAACATAATGCACCTGAAAGAATAATGGGCAATACCTCTCAAGTGAACCACCGAGTAGACCAAGAGTGGGGAATGAGAATGCTCCTCCAAGATATCCAAGTCATCATGACTCAACCAAGAACACTCTCCTCATTGGTCCATGTTGAACTCACGTCCAACCAAGGTGTAGGCTCCCTCGGACTTCCTGCTAAAACCTCATCAAGAGTAACCATATCAATAACATGTCTCTAACCACAAGAGAAAACCAAGCCTCACCTAAGTCTCCAAGTATCCATGAGCACCTGTAACCAATCAATCCATGCTAAACACCAAGCAAATGATCAATGTACTCAATACAAAGAGAACCAACCAAGATCAAAATCATAGCTCCAACTGCAGAATCAGGAACATAAACATAACACCATGATCTCACATCCTCTCAAAAGAAGATCACATGCTCAAATCATCATAACATGTACCATGCCACTACTCTAAACTAGTAATCAAGAGTATACCATGACATAATAACAAAATCATCCTACAACCAAGGATCACCTGTCAAAACCAACAAGTCATAAACAATACCTCAACATCTCCAACACCTAATGTCAAAGAACTCTCACTGTAGCACACAGAATCCAAGAGCTCCTCCATGACACCAAAGATCACCTGCTGAAGACAACCATCCATAATCAACAATGGATCCACATCATTGCCAAATGCTCCCACTGAACTGTGATACTGAGCAATCCCATGGCACCATGATGCACAAAACCAACACCACATCACTGTCATAAGCTCACACAAAACCTGTGAATCCAAGCTCTCAATGACAACATGATAACCATCCTCTAAAGCAAGAAGATACACCACCAAACCATCATATCCATCACTGCCAAACCATCACTGTCACAAGCACCCACTGAACCGTGTAACCAAGCTATCCATGACATTGTGATACCAATCTCCTAAACCAAGAAGATACACAGCCACAACCATAATTAGGAACCAATCTAACACCACCAATCAATGCACCTGCATAAACCATCATAACATGCCAAAGTCTCTAATGCACAAGAAACATCCATGACATCATGATCACCACCAAATATACCAACAAATCAACCCAACCGTGTCCACATATCTGCATAATCATAGTCAACTGCATCTATCTCATATCATGGCTGTACCTAGTAATACCATCTCATCTCCTTAACATGACAACCAAATCAACAAACCAAGTGACTAAACCAAGCCACTAAAACTGATCATGCATCAACACTGAAATATCAATGGGCAAAGACAACCCATATCCAAGTCATAGGTGCAACAAGTATAGACCGCCTACAACATTGCACAACTTGTAGATACAACAATGCAACATACATGCTGATAACCATGTCAAAAGTAGAATAATCTAAGATGTACAACTGATCCAGCTGGCGTGAGTGATCTGAACAAAGCTTTCCATTGACTATTCGAAGTCCAAAATTCGACTCCATATGCACCCGATATGCCCTCTCAAAGCTCAAAATAAATATCTGACTTCAACCAAGAAAAACACTATCAAAACTGCAAAATCATAGAACAAAACCTATACCATTGCATAGTGCTTGGAACCAGCTTTCCAACGACTGTAAGAAGTCAAAAATCTGACATGCTGAGTGAAAGTTATGCTAATTTGAAAAAAAAATGCTATATTTTGTCCTCTAGGTGGCTCTCCGGTGGTGCTTGGGTGGCACGCCGGTGGTGGGTGAGCTGAAGATTCCAAAATCCATTTAAATTTAACCCCATTTTTTTCATTTAAAATTTTCTCCTTACTAGCGTCACCGGACTAGACACAATTATCAAATATTGCCTAATATTCATTTTATAATGATGTTAGCATTCAGCACTATATTAGCATGGGATTTTAGAATTTCAAGGGCTAGATCTTTGGCATTTTTTATGGATTGGAATGCTAACATCATTATAAAAATAAACCTTCTTCAAAGAATCGTCAAGAGTGGAGGAGGTGTTGGGTTTAATAACAACTACACCCCAAACAAAAAGTGGGTCACACAAAGACCTCCATTCAAATGGTATCCCTCTCCAATCCCATTACTTGAGAAGCTTGTTCCTTCCCTCACTAACAATATTATCAACATACATGGGGTTAGCGGGGCATTCCTTCCTTAAGTACCAACATTTTTCTCTATTTTAGTTATCAAGAACATTTTAAAAACCCTACAAAAATCATAGAAAATTTAGGATAATAATTCCTCAAATGCCCATTTATTTTACATAAAAATCAAGCATTCAAACTATTAAGCAATTCAATATCACAAAAAATCATTTTATTTCTAATTGCATAAAAATCATATGTGAAATATCTATATTAGGAGAGATAAAAGATATTAACACTCACATTCAAATGGGGAAGAGTAACCCTAGTCTCTTCAACTTGTAGGACACTCCCAAGAGGTTTCAACAAGCATGGAACAAATTTCCACACATGGAGGAAGGTTTTTAATTTTCAACCACCTTGGAGTAGACTTAACAACTTTATCAAAATATTCCTTAGGCAACCAAGGAATCAACCTAAAGACATATTGCTCTAGATTCCAAAATTCCTTTTTAAGAACCCTCTCTTACATCTTATGGCTTCTAAAATAGACCATAAACATGGCTTTTTGAAGCATTCTATAATAATTAACATGAATTCATAACTTTTTTCCCCACACATTGCCATTCTAATCATAAAAAAAATGTCTTGATGAAAGATCACTATCCAAACAAAAAAAGAATATAGAAGCATTTCTTAACCTATTTTCTTCATTTTTAATGACTTGGAGCACCTCCAAGTTAGGAGAAACAAAGAGGATTGATCCTTTGAAGAAGATGGTGCCTTACCGAATTATCCTATTTTGTCTCCTTGTCTAATAAATCTTCCTTCTCCCACTCCAGTTGACCCAACTCCCATACATCTACCATCTTTAGGCATTGAAAAACCTAGAGATATTGGCTTCCTTATAGGTTAGTATGGGAGTGGACCCTTCAAGAAAACCAAAGTTAACCCCATTCTTGGATGAATTGATCCCATCTTACACCTCATTACTCAACTCAGAGAGTTAATGCCTTGGAAGGCTTAAAAAACAAGAAAGGCAAGGTGGTGTCACACATTGCCAACCTAGCATGTACCCACCCATTGAGGGAAACCTCAACCAATGAGTAGACCGGAGGGTGGTGGGAAAATAGTTTAAACTAAAAAAAATCAACTCTAAAACCAACCTTACACAAAAAATAGTTGAGAAGAACCCAAAAACAAACACGAACAATATGGAAAAAGGAAACGAGAACCAAGAAATCGAAAGTGACGAAGAGTACTAACTCAGGATCCTTTGAGTGAAAGTAGAAGCTCTAGAAATCAACAATGGAGGATGACCATTTACCTTCCATAGAGCTCCTACGCTCACCTTCTTCCTTGGGATAATATGAATTTATCTATTTATTCTCAAACATTTATCTTAGTTTTGAATAGAGTGCCATTTATTTACTAACAATATTCTTGTAAAAGAAAATAAACTTTTGTTAAAGTTGGTCTAGGCTAGTTGAATAAATATATGAAACTAATTACAAGTCAACCTAGATTAGACATACAGTAATTGGGTATGATAAAAATTTAAATGTTTCCAAGAAATAAAATGTGATAGATATGTTTACTTAGCTCTAAGCAAAATAAAGAAGATTGCCATTGATGTGGTGTTGAAACCGACTTGTCTTAAGATTGAAAGTGTATTCTTTATATTAGTATTTCATCTTGGATTATAAGTAAGATCTGTGTTTGGGTCAAGTATGTGTTTGGATGACTCTAGGAACATGAATTTTCTCTTATGGTCATATATTTGATCTCGTGATTTGTGTGGCTTTGCTCTCTAGTTTGCTAAATTTATTGATATTTGTTTTGCGTTGAAGACTCACATATTTAAGAATGCCTTAAGAAAGTTACCAAATTGCTAAGGAATATGTTCTTCTAAGTCAACCCTTGAATAATGACTAGCTTTATTATTGTGCAAGCTATTGACAAACAAGCAGTTGTTCAAATAGTTGTTCAAATGTCCTATATTTTGATGCTAAAGTTAATGTTATTATTTCTAGTGCACCAACCAAAGACTTCTAATAATTGCTCTTTAAATGATCAAATGATCTTAAATGAAAAAATATATAAGAAAATGTCAAAAATAAATTTAATTCAATATCTTTAAACAAATATACATAACAACAAATTATATAAACACATAAACTAATAAAACAGACAAACAAATAATTACATTTTAGAAATTTAGAAACCAGATCCTCAAACTCACAATTTCATAAAATCAATTACACCCAAAATTTAATTATGTTATTAGTGAAAAAGTCCTTCACAAATTTGAATTAATCAACTTGAGGGGACCAAATAAACCAAGTCTCATTTAAAGTGTTTGCATTGGCATATGAAGGTTCTAGAAGGTCTATGTAGGTTTATGACTTTGATTTTCTAGGCAATTTTATTTACATTGATTTTAATGGCGACTTAGGTGATGACTTTATAAAGAGACCGAATTATTTATTTAATGTATATTACCAAGCGACGTTAATAAGTCTTTAAATGCGACTTTGTTTTCGAAGCAATTTAGTGAAATAATAATTAATAAATACTTTTGTTGGGCTAATCCGCGTTCAAATATTTATAAGACAAATTTTCAATGCATTTTGGTGTCCTATTGAAATGGTAAAAATTGCACGTGTACTTTTTTCTTCCCTTTTCTCTGACTTTGACTTGGTTGTTCTTTACCAAATAATAAAAATTTAAATGGTGTGTATTTTTTTGTTTGTTGAAAGTCGGTATATAATTTGAATTTTTATTTGATCTTATCCATATTTATTCATGATTTTCAAATTTAATTTTTCTGTCTATGTTGGAATATAATTTATGAGATCGATATAGATTAGTTGTACAATTTTTGAAAAAACACCTAGACTTTTGAAATTTAAATTCAACTTAGGCCCACTTCTTTAGATCCATTTATCCATTATGTAATGACTTGAAGTGTGAAATATTTAACTTTCCACTTTTCGAATTGTATTTGATGACAAAACCCAATTCATTCGACTATCTATAATCTAGGCATATTGCATAATTTCTTGATGTCTTTGGTCTTTATTCAAAGCCATTAAATCAACATCTAAAGGGTTTGACAAAATGGATAAATATTTTGAGTCTAGCAAACTCCTCTATCCACGCTACCGTTTTTATGTAGGATCTAGAAATCATGGCAAGAAATTTTTAGACTTAAAATTTAGAGAAAGTTCATATTTACAATTACAATTCATATTCACACAATAGAATTAGATCCACATACACAAAGGACAAATTTGTAGTCATGGAAGTGACCCAAATAGTTAAACACAATTTTCATTGATTCACATGTACTCATATAAGAAGTCCTAATATTTTGGTACACAAGGAAATTAATTAGGAATATCTAGCAAAGTCAAATAAGACTCATACCAAGAGCCAAGTACTATTATTTATTATTTACATCTAAGCATTTATTTTAGTATCACATTTAAGCTCAACTTTTGTTTCTAGGGTTATTTATTTATTATTGCTAAATAATTCATTTAATCTAAGAGATGCATGTAGAGATGTTATTTATTTCTTTACATTTTTAGTGAACCTAGCATTCCTACACACTCTAGGGTTTATTCCTTCTATAATCGGGTTTCAAGTTTGATATTTTTATTGCTTCTTCATTATTTCATATTTGATTAAGTTTGAATCCACCCTATATTTTTTATTACTAGAGTGATAAGGCTGTGGGTTTTCACTAGTGATATCTATTTGATCCCTACCCACCCAACATTAGATTATGTACTCTTGCTAGATCATTCGTCATAGATTCTAGTGTGCCATTTCCTTCATCTTTTATTCATTTGTGCCTTGAGGTGTTCCTTCAATTCTTTTTATTTGATCCTTCCATTATTTAAGTCCTTTTCATCCTATGTATGGAGATATATTATCTATGAAGATATTATATAGCCATGTTTGTGATCTCTCCTCCTTCATATAGTTGATGATTGCTCATTATTTTCTTTTGGATACCCTCATCTCACTTATTCATGACCTCCAATTTTATCCTACCTTTCCAATGATATGTTATTATGTAAAATAATAGATACAAAGGTAAAGGAGTTGGTCAACATGAACAAGGTATGATTGAACCAATATTAGTCCCATGAAATGAAGAAACCAAATGCCTTGGCTATTCAAATTAATTTATTAAGAAATAGTTAGAATAATGAAAAAGAAAGGAAAGGAACTCATCACATCTATGATTTATACATATTTGTGCTTTATATGATACATTTGTATTATTTATAAATATTACAAATTATATGTGTTTCATTGCATTCATCTATGTATGATTTTATGATTTCTTTTGGTACTTTATATGATTCACCTTTTAGTGATTCCATCATGATTTATAATATTCATTGATATATTATTATATATATGTTTATTTCTTATTATAAATGATACATTATTTGCATATATATATGTGAGCCTAAAGGAGAATATAAAAGCATAAGAGCACATATAAACATTCATTAATTTAGGTCATGTGATACAAATTAATCGCTCTATTATATTTATTAAATGATAAAAACCACAAGTACAATAACTTAATTACTAGATACATATTAGGTAAAGGTTGGATACCTCAAGGGACCCTCTCTTGTTTGGATCCTAATAGATTTATTCCTATTGGGAGAGTGTCTTGGATCTAGATCTCGACTAGCACATGAATATCATTAGCCCTCACAATCATCTAATCTCCTATTAAAGGTTATCACTATAAGAAAGTTTTCACCATGGAATCTCATGTAGGTGGTGGCATCACCTCATTGTTTTGTGCCTATTCCAACTATCCTTGTATCTTATATCTCTTAGTATGCATGGTGTCCAATGATACTCAAAGATGACCCCTCTCCTCTCATAGCCTCCCTCTATCTTCATGAAATCCATATATCTCTAGATGTAACACCTCAATCTTAACCCACTTTATTCTAACCTTAGTCACAACTACTAGGAAAGATAATCATGGCTAACTTATGAGATAAATAATGGAGAAAATTGAGATACATGTTAATTATCTCTCAATCTACTTTATTAGCACTAATAATACATCATGATTCAAGTGCTCCACTATGTATAAGATGAACCTATCCAATCAAATATCATTTCTAAATATTATGTATGTTATACATTTCAGATCTTATATAAATATAGATTCCTACAATACAACTACCTTAATTAAGTCATATTATATACTTTAATCTTAAATAATCTAATCATGATCTCCTATAATATGTTATAGCAAGTCCACATCTATTTGGTCTTCTTCTCCTATGTCCATGGATCTCTCTCCTTCCTCAATATGTGGTGGCTCATTTGCTTCTCTTCCTACCTCCCAAGGGTTTATACTAGGGGATTATGTATTTTTCTACACCTTACAAGTCATAGGTCTAGAAAAAATATTTAATATTTTTAATATTGTAAACACTGTGCCCACATGGAAAAGGGTGTCCCACTTGGATATAATCTTGAGATTTCATTATGATGCTCTTTGCCACCTATTAATGGTATGACGACACATGTAAGAACATTGATGCCATTTTAATGTGTAAGAGAATATTTGATGCATAATGACTTGTAAGAGAGAGTTACAAAGTAGATCTACTTTATTAGCACTAATAATACATCACGAGTCCAGTGCTCCACTATGTCTAAGATGAACCTACCCAATCAACTATTATTTCTACATGTTATGTATGTTATAAATTTTAAATCTTATATAAATGTAGATTCCTACAATACAACTACCTTAATTAAGTCATATTATATACTTTAATCTTAAATAATCTAATCACGATCTCCTATAATATGCTATAGCAAGGCCACATCTATTTGGTCTTCCTCTCCTATGTCTATGGATCTCTCCCTTCTCTCAATATGTGGTGGCTCGTTTGCTTCTCCTCCTACCTCCCAAGGGTTTAAACTAGGGGATTATGTATTTTTCTACACCTTACAACTCATAGGTATAGAAAAAATATTTAGTATTTTAATATTGTAAACATTGTGCCCACATGGAAAAGAGTGTCCCACTTGAATAGAATCTTGAGATTCTATAATGACACACTTTTCCACCTATCAATGGTATGATGACACATCTAAGAATATTGATGACATTGTTATGTGTAAGAGAATATTTGATGCCTAATAATAGGTAAGAGAGAGTGACAAATTAGACTACAAAATTTATGAAAAATATTTGACCAATCTATGACATGTAAGAGAATCTTGTAAGAGGTTTAAATGGGAAAAATGGAATTTCCAAGGTTGTTTAGTAGGTTATTTAGAATTGGGAGTTACACTATTCTTGGATGGTGGAATCATCATGAGGGGGTGTTGGAATATTGGACCAATTTAGGTTGCCAAATATCCCATGGTTCTGGCCCATGTTATTGGAAACTATTGATCGTTTCTGAGATTTTCTTTGCCTATATATTTGATGCTTGGGTTGGAGGTATGGTGCACTTGTACTATGTTGGGTTATTTTATGGGAATTCCTCTAGGTTGAATATGTTTGATCTCCTAAGAAACTTAAATATTGACGTTGTGGTGTAACCTACTGTTGTTGATAATATATTGGTTTTGACACTTTGGATTTTGGGTTTTTTCCCTTTGATTATTTTCCAAGGTATATTCATGTCATTATTGTGTGTTTATTCTTTCTATTATTCCTCTCATTCTTCTTCCATTATTTTTCTTTTGTAAGATATTTTATATGGTATTACTTTGCTAAAATTTCCATATATATGATAACTTGTTACATCTCTACTCTTCTAGGGTTAAGTAGAAGTAATGTGTATTTCATATAATTTGGTATCATAGCCTAACCAAATTGTTAGATCCATGAGAGGATTAGACTCCATTTCATACTAATCCTCATTCAAGTTGGAAATTGTTGTAGTTGATCTTATTTATTAGGAAATAAATATGGAGAGATTTTCTAGAATGGAGATGGAAAGGTTCAATGGAACAAAATTTGAGCTTTGGAAGCTCAAGGTAGAGGATATTGGATCTATTCAAGTGGTAAATTTGACTTTGATACATGTTTGGTGCCATGGGACTTGAGTCTCTCATCCTTTGGAGGTTGTGTAGATATGTAATCATGTGGTCTTATACAATTGGAAAGTCCTAATGTTGGGTGTTTGGTTTGAGCCCTTAGTGACATTAGAAAGAAATGTATATACAGTATTATATACCTTCCATGTTTGGATGCATGTGATTTTATGTTGAAAATTTATGATGGTTTGGATCTACATGGATGGATACATTAAATGCATGTACTTGCATGTTGCAAATTCATAATGTGTTGGGTCTATATTTTGTAGATTTATGATAATCCTCCACTTGGAAGGTGAATCTAATGGTTACAAATTTTCAATAATTTCATGTGTTTCAATGGATTCTTATTATTATGGTAATTTTATGTGACTTGTTCTTGCATACAAGCATTAATTTTAATAGGCATGTATTTTATATGTTTTCTATTTAATAATTTATGTTTTTTAAATCTATAGAAGATTATTAATTAGATTATAAATCTTGAGGGTTATCCAAATGAGAGATAATTACATATTTGGATGCTTTCTTTCAAGCATAAGTGGATGCTTTCTTAGTAGTCTTTCATTCTTGACCTATGGTTATTCCATGTTATAAATTTGTGATATTTTATATTTAAGGATAGTTTAAATTTGATGTTTGTGCCATTAGAGGAATCTACCTAATGCCTTGTTTATTTAAATTCCTTGTTATTGGTGGAGGGTTGAATCTACATACTTTGTGGGTCTCCATTTTTTGGCTAATCCAAGTTATAAAATTTTTAAGAACTATAAATTTTATTATATAGTTTACTTTTTTAGTTTATAGCATATACACATACTTCTATCACATTTGGCAAGGTTGTAGGTTTGCAATGTGAGGTTATGGATTCTATGTTTGTGTACCTATATTTTGCATGACTAACTCAAGAGTGGATCTATAAAGTGTGAAGAATGTGTTGTAGAGTTTATTTTGTTGGCCTATGGATATAATTCAACATTTTTGCGTTGGGTAGTAGAGACGCAACAAAATATATGGTCGAGAATATGTTTTGAAGGTCGTGTAGTGAGATAGATGAGTTTTTGTTGATATTATAGTGCCAATTGATTGTAGCACAAGGTAATAAACTATGTATTTGTTGGCTTAGATATACAGTCTTGATTATTTGAGGATATGAGCTATGTTGTCATTAGAGGCTTTGGATCATGAATTAGTGGAATTTTTGTGTAGTAACATGGTTATGATAGATTATTTTTAATGTTGAATATTGATTTTAATTAATAGGAAAAAAAGGTTTTGGAGGTACCTAAAACCCTACAAAAAATGTTGCTACAAGATAAAGCATAGCCAAACAACAACAAACTAAGAGCAAAAAAATAATAAATAGAAAATTCTACTTCATGTTCTTTAGAGTGTCTGCCACTTCCAGTTCTTGATTATAGAAGTTTTGATGAAGATTAGCAAGATTTAGTAGCTCTTCCTTCTCCTCCTCAAATGATTTCTTCTTCATCCCATGAGTCCTAGAGTTGGGCCCCTTAGTCTCAATCTACATCAACTTCATACCTTTTTCCTTGTTATTTTGTTCTTCCTCTCTTTAGGGATCACTTCAGTTATATTCTCGTCTCTCTCATCTCCCAGCTCTTTGAAATTTTTAGTTAAATTTTTTATGACCTTGACACTATTTTTTATGGAACAATAACTAATCTTCAAAAAAAATCTAGATTTTTATTAATGTCTTGTATTTTTTCTTCCAATTCAATCATACATTTTCAAATTCCATTTTAAAATCATTTATAGAGTTCTCCATGTCATAAATCTTATTCTTCACATCCTTGTCCCCAAGTCTAGGTTGATCCCTTTCCTCATCAGATATTTTCTCTTACAAGGCTCTAATTTTAATATTTATTTCGTTAATTTCAAGGAAGAACCATTTTGAGAGTTTAAAGTGATTTGTTACCCGTTCTCTAGCTAGGCCTAAGGCATCATAATTCTCTTCTCTATTTTCATGGAGATAGGTAAAGTCCTTTTCAAAAACCTTCTCCTTACCTTTATTTCTTACATCACCTTTATTTTTTATGATTTTCTTCCCCTTAAAATTAGTGTTATCCCCTTCATTCTCCTCCCCAATGTGGGAACTCCTAAACCTTGAAATTTGCCTTCTTGCTTTCTTTTTGGGAAATTGTTCTTCCCTGATTTCCTCCATTTCTTGGGATCATCCTCCTTTGAAGGTGGTAGAGAAACACCTCAATAGAGGCATTAACAATACGAAGACTAGAAATGGGGAAATCAACTAATTATTTGTGTAACAAATTTTTTCTAGCATTTGGGTTGTATTCTCCTTCGTTTCCACCTATTGTAAGTAAAAAATTTATGTTTATATTGTGTAGATATTGTCTAGAGAGTCATCATATTTCTTGGTAACATTTATATGAAATGATAATTCAAAAAGGGAAGAAAGGGATAATTTTGGAATAAGTGAGAAAACATTATTCTTGATGCTTGGCTAGCTTGTTTCATTAAATCAAATTAAACCATAACTTTAAATAGGTGGAATTTTTTTATAATTACATCCCTAGAAAAACTATCATAATAGTTTCATAAAAGTGTCTATGATTATAGAATCTTTGGAATGGTAATGTGATCACTATGGTGGTTTTATAACCATCATGAAATTCTTGCCTAGATAATAGAAACATAAGAAAATTAGACTCTAAGAAGCAAAGTAATGCACAAATAGTCTAAAAGTGACTAGAATGCATACTAGGAGAGACTTATGAGTTTTGATTGATGGGATTGTCTTGTGAAATGGAGTTGACTATTGGTTTTTATGTCATAAATGACTAGTATAGTTATTTGATCATCATATGACCAATAATGTTGACCTCTTCATTTTTGGTATTAATAATTACTATCATGAATTAAGTATTAATGGATGAAAAATAAACTTGATTTGAGTTTAGGTGATCAATACACTATTTGATGAACTTAATGCATTATAAGTAGCAAATGAATAAAATTCAAATGAAAAATAAAAATTAAAAATAATTAAAAAATATATATCTTTATTTAAATTAAGAATGTAAAAATGGGAAAACTCTATTGGAGAGATGGGTTCCTTATTCTCTACTTCCATGTAATGAATTTAACTATAATAATAAAAAATAGAGCTTATAAAAATTTGCATATTAGATTTTTTGGTGAGAATAAAAGAATCATTGCTTGGTGTAACTAATATTATTGTAAGTTAAAATGGGAAGTTAAACAAGAAAAAACTTATTTTGAATCTAAAAATGTGTGTTGTAGTTATTTAAAAATGACACCCTAGTTGTTAAGGTCATAACCCCTGACCAATTTCTCAAAATGCAATGTTGGGTTATGATTTAGAAATTTAGATCACAAACTAATGAGGTTAAATTAGATAATAGTGTATGAAGGATCAAAGGTGGGAATCTCAATATTCCACTCAAGGGCCTCAAAAATTCATCCATCCTTAAGAATAAATGGGCCCCATTTATTTTAGTTTCTATACCAAATGAGGGAATATTGTTGAATTTGGTTCAAGTGAACCACTTACATTTATACAAAAAAATATAGTACATTCACCACCTAATAGAGGGGCATCTATAAATCCATCTCTTTGAATAATATATCAAATATATGATTTATAGGAACTATGGTAACAATGTTAGATTCAATTTTATACTTTACAACTACTCAACATATAATGTCTCCAATAGTGGAAACATGTATGCTAAAGAAATTTTTCCTTGAATAATGGATGCAATTTGAGTTAGGTTGGAAAGTTGAGCTCAATGTATCAACACCCACTTTCTTAGTGTCGGTTTATGGACCAACTATAAAAAAATTTGTTTAATTATTTGGACTTGAAGCCTCTCTTTCTAAATTTACAACTATAAATTATTTTCTACTTGAAAGTGATGACATATATGTCATTTTTTAAACATATTACAAGGATCCAAATCCTTTTTGAATGTTTTTTCTTCTTTCCTAGAAAAAATTCCATTCTCCTTTACCACACATGTCATCAAGCTCTACAAAAAGAGGCTAAGAAACACAACCATCTTCTAAAGAGACTTCAAAACTAGAATCACATTACAAGGAGGGGGAAGAACTTGCCTTTGCAGGAAAGACATCATAGAAGACTCCCTAGAAGCTTCATAAAAATCAAGTAGATTAGAATCAACATCCACCTTTTTAGAAGATTTAGAAGAGGAGCCTTTAGTTGTAATTTTTTAAGAAGAGCATCTTCCACCAAAAATCATAACTATCAAGAAGGAGCGGTTCCTGCTAAACATTATAATCCTTTTGAGGGATGATGATTGTAAAGCTACCATTACCACATTAAGAGAGATTAAGTGGATAATTAAAGGTAAAAGTGCAATTGAAAGGTGGAATGTGAATGTGGGAGGATGGAGGAAACTATTTTAAACCATTGGTAAGAAAAGGGCATTGGACAAAAGGAGGGTTAAAAACTGCCTCCAAGAAAATCTCTTGAAAGAATAAGCCTACCTTCAAAATGATCCACATAATGAACTACTGAGCAAAGAACTTGCATATGCCAATAATTCCCTAATGAGAATCCAAATGAATCAAATTCAAAGGCTCGAAAATAGGGAAAAATTAAATTGTCTCAATAATGGAGATAAACCAAGTTTTTCTTTAGGTAATTAAGGAGCATATAGATCAGATTTGGCAAGATGGTGTCCAAATCACTTATTAGGAGGATATTAAAAACCAATTACTATAGTTTTATAAAGGACTATTCAAGGAAGAAGGGGATAATGTAAAGAGCATAAAGGCCAGGAAATATCTGAAAAGCATAATCCCAAAAAGATCTTTGTAGAAGATGCATAAATGCTAATTGGGAAAATTACCAAGGATGAAATAAAAAAGGCTATAAGAACTCTAAATAATAACAAATCATCAAGGGATGGCCTCCCAATTGAGTTCTATAAAAATTTCATAGACTGGATATGTGATGAATTGTTCTTAGTCTATAAAGAAGCCCTCTAGGTAGGGTCGCTGGGTAGAAAAGTAAAGAAAGGTGTCATCAAGATGCTCCCAAAAGAGGGAGATAAAACACTCATTAAAAAATGGAGGCCTATAACACTATTGAATGTATCTTATAAGATTATGGAAAATATCATATCCATGAGACTAGTAGGAATCCTTCCCAAGCTTATCAATAGAATACAAACTAGTTTCATAAAAGGTAGGTATATTTTGGAAAATCTAATAACAAGTTGGGAGGCAATGGAATGGTCGAGGCACTTAGGGTAGAAGTCTTCCATGTTACTCCTATATTTTGAAAAAGCGTATGACAGGGTGGATAGTCATTCATAACAATGACCTTGGTAGCTTTTGGATTCCCTAACACTTTTTTGTAAAATGGTCAAAACATTGTTAAAAAATGCAGTAGCCCAGGTGGATGTCATTGGTTCCTTAACTGAAGAGTTCACACTAGGAAGGTCAATTAGGCAAGGTTTCCAATTGTCTCCCACCCTCTTTGTAATAGCCTTAGATGATATTCATTACTTATTAAGGGAAGCCTCTACCACAGCAAAAAAAGAGGTTTCACACTTCCAAACCAAAGTAACCTCCTAAACTTGTAGTTTGTAGATGATATTATAATACTTATAGAATTAGAAGAAGATAATTTGGAAAATTTGATCAACAAGATCAATTTGTTTTGCTTGGCCTCTGGAGTTAAAGTGTCTAATGCCAAATCTATAGTCCTAGGATGGACAACCCCCCCTGTCTGATTGGTTTGGAAAATTTGGTTTTCAATGGGGAGGCCCCCACAAATAGGTAAGATACCTTGGTATCCCTTTTGCAATCAATCCAAATCTTAAAGATATGTGGATGTGGATCAAGGTTAAGATTGAAAAAAATATTGATAACTGGAATAGGCGGTATTTTTCAATAGTAGGAAGAGTTCAAGTATTCTGAAAGATTTTATCTTCATACAATTTGTATTTTGCATCAGTTTGGTTGTTGAATAGATACCAAGTGAATGAAATACATAAAAAACTAAGGAAATTTCTTTGGCCGGATTGAAAGAAACAAAAGAAAAAACACTAAATCAAATGGGACCGTTGTTGCTTAGAAAAAAGGCTTGGGGGTCTTGGATTAAAAGACCCAAGCATTCATGAAATTGCACTGGCTAGAAAATGGGTAATAAAAGCCTTGGAAGGCATGGAACCTTGGAAAATTCTAGTGAGAAATAACATACAGATGGGGGTACCAAGGAAGGCTAAATCTCAATTTTTTTTATCCTTCTATAACCTACTTATTGGAAAGCATTCTATATCTATTGTTGGATCCAATGTCTTTGAAACTCTGTGGAAGGCTTGGGAACTTGTCAAAAGCAATGCTATCAATGGCCATTTCACCAAGGATAATAGCAGTGCATTATTTGCTCACAAGTCCATTTGGTGAAACCTAGTGTTGAAAGAATGAAGAAGGTTGTCATTAATGAGTTGTCATTGATTTCAACACTACATGATGAACATCAAATTAGTATAAATAATATTTTATTTGGCTAAGTGTTTACACCGACAACTTCAACACATAATTCCCTCTAGTATTTTTGCTCACATTTGTTTGCCCTGTCAAATCTACTTATGTAGTTCTAGTACGTTGTTCATGGATGTCACTCGCATCTTATTTTAGAATTTAAGTTGTTTTAGATAAATGGTTCAAAAGTTGCAAGCAATAGAAGTTTGGAAGATATGGTTTTACATAGTTTTCTGTATACTGGCTATTACCTAACTAGTCTACATTCCTCCATGGATTTGAGTTAGTCATTTTTGTTTTTAATAGAATTTTTATAGGTGCTAGTACATTGTATTTTCTAGTTGGTGTGACATTTTGTGGTCCACATATCCTATGGTGATGATCAATTGGAGTATTTTAATTTTTGCCTCTATGCTTGGCTGACTTAAGGTATGCAAAGAATTATGAAGATTAAATATGTGTTGTGGGAGTTGTTATAGTTTTGTGTCGACCTATATTACTTGTTTTTTGTGTGCAAAGGAAACTTTGGTTTGAATTGGGTGTCAAAAAGGCATGTTTTGTATAATTTAAGGCTACATCTAATTAGGCCGACGTAATTGATGTTTGTGATAGAGTTCAATATGTATACAAGGTTAATTTGAGTTGAGGAAGAGAATATTTTAATGAATGAATGATCTGAATACAACCAATGATGTGAAATCTTGTAGAATCATGTGAATAAGCCATGAGTGTTGGGAAAAGGTGTACAAATACATAGCAGAGAAGAGACTTGCAATTTGAGTTGATCAGAGTGTGTTATGAGCTTCAAAGGAACTAAATCTAGTATATGATTAGATGTAATTTTCTCAGTTCAAATTCTGGCTATGAAGCCACTTCTTTGTATCTTTCTTTTCTCTATGAACAGTGAGTCCTCCTAGAAGTGAGTCTTTCTGTAATATCTTATAACCGGTTATAACATATTGTGAGCTAATCTTCACCGTGGCTTTTCCCACCTTGGGTTTTCCATGTAAAAAATTTGGTGTTCATGTGATGTGTTTTTTATGGATTGTTTATGCTCTCATTTCTTATAATTGTTAAGTATGCTTTGAAAATTGGATGGTTCAATAGAATACTGATTCACCTCCCCTATTAGTATTTTGTGTGTTCAACAATTGGTATTAGAGCTTGGTTCCTTGGAAGAAGCCTAACCGCTTTGCGAAGATCTTGGAATTTGAATACATGGCTCCGAAAGTGATTTCTACTATCGGATAAATCGAAGAAGATTGCATGTTTGACAAAGATGGAGAACTCAAAGTTTCTCTTGAAGACCTTGACAAAATTGAAGTTGAAAACAAAGATATGAAGGAAAATATTAAAGAAGTAAATGAGTGCATCAAAAAATTAAGAGACAAAATCAAGAAATTCAGAGAAAGACATAAGGATGTCAATGAATAATTGAAACAAGAAAATGAGAACATCACTAGACTAAAAATGGAAGTGGAAGAAAAGAAAATAATTGAGGAATGCTTGATTGCACTTGTAAAAATCAAGACTGATGAGTGCACAAGGCTTGAGCAAGAAGTGGTAAATCTAAGATTAGATCTAGAGAAATCAAAAATTCATGAGGACAAATTCAAGAAAATTTATACAATGCTCGATGAGTCAATTGCAAGATAGAAAGCATCCAAAGACAATGGTGGTTTAGGACTTGAAAAATGAGAAAGCTTAAATTTAGAGTAGATACCCAATGCTAAAAATATTGAAGATAAGAACAATAGTGGCAAGTTTCATAATCAAAGAAACAATGTTAGAAGGCTCCCCATCACACAACCAAATGCTCAAAGGTACCCATCTTTTAATGGCATTTGTTATTTTTGTAATAAATTTGGACATAGAGCAATGTCATGTAGAAGCAAAATAAATCAGAACATTCCATCCTTTATTGGTCAATGCTTTACATGCAAAATATTTGGGCATAGAACAAATGAATGTAGAATTCAAATGATGAATGCATATCACAATGGTAGAATGATTCAATATTTCAATGGTTACTGCTATACATGCTATAGATTTGGACATAAAGTTAATCAATGCAAATTCAAAATGAATGAAAGGAATAATGCTTAGAGAAATATCATATGCAATAGTTGCAACAAACCTAGACATAATTCTAGATTTTACAAAAAAAGAAATTCAAGGAAGGATAATCTGGCAAAAAGAAATGAACTAGTTAAAAAGATTGATCTGACCGAAGTAAATAAAAAAATGGAAAAGATTTGGAAAAAGAAAGAGGAACCTGAGAACAAGGAAGAATCAAAGACTACAAATGAATATGTACCACCCTTCGATGAAAATAATTCCTTCAAGAATTGAACCTAGGAATTGGCTTAGGGGGAGCAATAAAAGAAAATCATATAACCCCCTGCCGATATGAGGTGTCATGGCTTGGCACGACGATATGAGATGGAGATGGATAGTATGGATCTTTTGGAAAAGACTTCGAAAGAAAATATGCAAATGCAGAGATTTGCGGAGCAATCTGAGGTTTGATATTACATAGAGAAGGCTTTACTAGCTTTATTGTTTGATGAATTAAATGTGAATTTAGGGCAGAATTGAAGGGATTATATACATCTCCCTTATTGATTTTATTCACTTTTATGCATTTGGAGCAAGAAGTGTGAATTGAAGCGAGTTCAAGAGTTTGAAGATGATTTGAGAAGGAGAGCATCCAAACCCTAATTCTAGTTGAGCAAGACAAGGGTATTTACCATTTTCCAAAGCTGAAAAGGATTTTTTTTTCAAAGCATTTAAATTTAGTAGAGATGGAAACATGTATAGTGGTAAATGCGAGTGAGAAACCCCAACCAAAATTAAAGAAATATCCATTGAAAGTATTTGAGAACGACCCGCTTAGTACACTTTCGAGTATTCCATATAGGGTTTTGCCTAATGAGGATGTTAGGGCATACATCCACAGGAAGATGGAAGAATATAACCATACAAAACTCACAGACTTGTGGATAGGACAACTTACTGGAGATAATTTTGACATCAAACCTGAGTATGAAAACCTAGTGAAGAAGAAACTGGATGTCTAGTAGATGTTTCCATGCTTCATCTATGACAATGATCTTAAGTATGTGAGGATAGCATTAAGCAAAGTGCATGATACATTCTTATGGACTGATATGTTTGGTTTAATTACTAAAGAGATCATAAAGGAGATTATTGGACTTTGTGACTCTAGAATTGTACCTATGTTGAAATCTATAAAGAACAAGGATGTAATGGAGCTAACTGGAGCCACATTTGATCAAAGGGATGCACCATATAGAATCATGCGGTAAGATATGCAACTATGGTCATTGGATACAAGATATACTACACAAACAAAGAGAATTTTGTGTTTGCTACATCGATTCATGTAGCCCATGAAATGGTGGAAAAAGGAAAAGATTATGATTTGTGTGAGTTGCTTCAGAAACAAATTTTTGACAATTTGAAGCAAACTAAAGATAAGAAATATCCTTTCAAATTTGGTTCTTTGGTAGTTTGTTTGTTGGTCTATTTTCTGAAGGAGCTTCTAGGAAGAAGCAATATTGCATGGAGTAGAAGCAAACCTGTATCCTATCAAATATTTGAACATCTATGCAACATTGGTGATATGAAAGCTCAATATGAGGCTCTTATTGCTTTCTTCATTGTATTTTAGAAGAGAATGCATGAACATGAAAGGATCCCTAAGTCTTTAGTAGAAAAATATCGAGATGATATCACATTTATGGTCAAAATTGATGAATGCATCATTGAGTCTATGGAACCCATAATTGTTTGGATTTAGCTGCTTGGATATGAGATCACAAAAAATGAAGTAGATGGTTATGTTGATATCTTATTGAATAGTCCTAAGGACCCTACACAAGAAAGACAAGGAACATATGAAGAAAAATCTATGAAAGTGCATATGGAACTAGAAAATATTGGAATAGAGAAGAAGGCGACAAAAGTGGTACATGATTATTTCAAGGACAAATGACTCACAGAGGAAGAAACAAAAAAAATTGAAAGAAATTGCAAAAGGAGAAGCAAGCATAGCAAGTGGGACCACCAAAAATTGAAGATTAGGAAGAATTTCTTCCACTATTCACCCTAGTACTCAACAATCCTCTAGATTAGTTTCTACCTCTAACAGAATAAAGAGAAAGGAGACCAGTGCTCTAGTAATAGAACCTAAGGTGGAAGAGGTCACAAGGCTTGGAAAGAGAAGGAAAACTGCTCTGACAGCCTCTACTATTGCTACATCAAAAAGAATAAAAGAAAAAGCTAGGAGAGAAAAGGACATGAGTGTATAGTCTGAAGAAGAAGAGGAAGAGGAAGAAGATTCTCTAGTGACCTTCAAAAGAAGTGTTGTTTTAAAGAAACAAAGAATGGATATTTCTAACACTTCTGATGAAGAAGAAATTGAGAAGGAAAAATAAGCCTTTCGAATACATGTGCATAAGCAGGTGAAGGAAAGGAAGAAAAATAAATCAGACACAACAAAACCTGAGAAGAAAAAGAAGACATCTATCGAAAGACAACTCAATCTGATGAAGTTGGACTCATTATTCAAAGGTATGTTGCATCATGAGATGTTGGAAGAAATTGCCACATTATATGAACAAGAAAATGAGGAGAATAGAGCCACAATACTATAAGCAATTATCAAATTCATTGTCACAATGGAGTAAAATATGGAAAACATTAGGAAGAAAGTTCTTGATATTGTGTGGAAACTCTTGCTGGAAAGAAGAAAAGAAGCCAAATAAAGGGAATAGAAGCTTAGATCAGATGGTGTGGAGAAAATTGAATTTTCTCTATATGATGTTGACAAGGCCACACTAGCCCAAGTACTTAGCAAAGAATTCAAATCAAAACAAAGGATCACACTTCTAATGGGAAGAGACCAAGATCAATTTGAGAAAATGTAGAAGGAAATGGAAGAAAATCTTACTGATATTGCACAGAAGCATGATACATTTAATGAGAAAAGGCATGAGGATGAAAAGAATTAGGATGGAGAGAATGATGGTGAAAAGGAAGGAGAAGGAGATAAAAATGAAGATAATGAGCAAGGAAAAAAGGACAAGGATGAAGGAGATGTAGACAAAGATAAAGATAAAATATTTGGTAAAAAAGAAGAAAAGGCAGAAAAAAAAAGAAGCTTTTGACACTGGAAAGAGTGAAGAAGCAAAGAAGTTTGAGGATTTACTTAAGCCCTCTGGTGAATCCTCCTTCAATAATTCTTTAGAAGGTTTGTTTTCTAAATACTTAAAGTTTCAACTGGTCGTTTCTTTTCAATTGTTGTAGTTTCCCATGTAGTAGGGCAATGTTGATCTAGACAAGATACCTCCTATACATAAATTGCAACTAAGTGACATGTTTAATGTATCTACAAGAAAATAAATCATTGAAACATATCAAAGAGCATTGAATTAATAGATGAAGTTGTAAAAGCATTACAAGAGATCATTGTAGGAACTAATGTTGATACATCTTTACTTGGGGTGGAAAATTTCAAACTGTTGTTTGATTCTTTAAGGAATATGCCTCCAAATTGAAAAGACAAGCAAAAACAGAGGTCGATTCAAGGATTAAAGAAAAGAAGCTGATGGATATCACAAAAAAAGATGAATCTACGCAAAAAAGTTGAAGAATACTTGAAGGAAGTACTAGCCTGCAAGGGTGATGCAAAAACACTATTTTTATATTGCATGAATTGGTTGGATGCCACACAAGGGATACAAGATTAAATGGACTCAATTGAGTCCCAGATAGCTAATGCATCAAAAGCTTATGATCCAGAATTAGAAAAAATGGATAAGACTGGGACTGCTATAGTAGACTTAAATGACAAATTCTTCACTTTTCAAATTTAGAAGGAAGAGATTATCAAGTAGCTTGTGAAGCTAAGGGACTTGGTAAAAATAGAGCACAAACCAGTCTCAAGTGCTCTTGCTAGTTCTAACATAATTTCAAAGATAAATCCTACACTCGGTACTATAGAAGAAGGAGAAGAAATATTGATAGAGCTTGAGTCTCTACACAAAATGCTTGCAACGGTGAAGAAGAGTTGGGAAGAAGGAAAATATGCTTGGCAAGCCATTCTTCAAAAGCTTCAAGGGTCAACATCTTTGGGTTGACAATTTCTATTTTCACATATCTTTCAATTTTTCATGTTTTAAGATTTGTTGCACATATGTAGATGTATTAGGAGTTTTTGGTTAGCTTCCAAAGGGGGGGGGTTAGTTTAGTTTGTACATATGTCTTAAGGGGAGCACCCTTTTCCCTTGATGTCAAAGCGGGAGAGATATAATTGTGGAGAAATGTTTTGTTTCGGAACATGTTGCCATCAATGAAAAAGGGGGAGATTGTTGAAAGAATGAAGAAGGTTGTCATTATGAGTTGTCATTGATGTCAACACTACATGATGAATTCCAAATTACTATGAAGAAAGTTTTATTTAGCTAAGTGTCTACATCGACAACTTCAACACATAGTGCCCTTTGGTATTTTGGTTCGCATTTGTTCACCCTGTCAAATCTACTTATGCGGTTCTAGTCTATTGTTCATGGATGTCACTCGCATCTTATTTCAGAATTTCAGTTGTTTTGGATAAATGGTTCAAAAGTTGCAAGTAACAAAAGTTCAAAAAATATGGTTTTATGTAGTTTTTTGTGTACTATAGCTATTACCTAATTGGTCTGCATTCCTCTGCAGATTTGAGTTAGTCATTGTGGTTTTGAAAAAATGTTTACAGGTGTAAGTACATTGTATTTTCCAACTGGCATGAAATTTTGTGGTCCACATATCCTATGGTGATGATCAATTGGAGTATTTTCCTTATATGTTGCGGGAGTTGTCATAGGTACATGTCGATGTATATTGCTTGTGTTTTTGGTGCGAAGGTAATTTTGGTTTGAATGTGGTGTTGACAAGGCATGTTTTGTATAATTTAAGGCTACATCTAATTAGGTTGACCTAATTGATGTTTGTGATGGATTTCAATATATATACAAGGTTAATTTGAGTTGAGGAAGAGAATATTTTAATGAATGAATGATCCAAATACAACCAGTGATGCAAAATCTTGAAGAATCATGCAAATAAGTTGTGAGTGTTGAGAAAAGGTGTGGAAATTAAAAAAAGAGTAGAGACTTGCAATCTGAGTTGACCAGAGTGTGTTATGAGCTTCAAAGGAACTAAATCCAACATATGATTATATGCACTTTTCTCAATTCAAATTCTGGCTGTGAAGCCACTTGTTTGTATCTTTCTTTTCTTTGTGAATAGCAAGTCCCCCTTGCAATGAGCCTTTCTATAATATCTTGTAACCGGTTATAACATATTGTGAGCTAATCTTCACTATGGTTTTTCTCGCCTTGGGTTTTCCATGTAAAAATCTTGGTGTTCATGTGTTGTGTGTGTTATGGATTATTAATGCTCTCATTTCTTATAATTGTTAAGTATGATTTTAAAATTGGATGGTTTAATAGAATACTGATTCACCCCCCTCTCAGTATTTCGTGTGTTTAAGACCTAGAGCATAAAGGCAAGCCCCTTGACCTTTTACAAGGCCACTCAGCCAAAAGCTGGGCTCAAAGGGGTATCCAAACCTTCAGCAATATAATTGTTAATGGGAAATTGAAAGACTAGTTATCTCTTAGTATGGAGTATGATCTGTCCAATTCTAATTGGAGAGCATACTCTATTATAAGAGAAGCTAGTAAAGAGATAAACTTTCCTATAATTTGTATTCAAAATGGTGAGTAGATACATGACCTTAAGTGGATTGATAATTCCCCCTTAAGTAATGTCAAATCCAAAATGATTTATTGCATAATAATAAGATCCAATGCTGTTATAGAACATGACAACAAGTGTTGGGATGTTAACATTCTAGAAAAGAATTGGCATAATATTTTTTTGAATATCTAGTCTAATGTCATTGAACCTAAGAAATCATGTTTTAGGTGGTTGCTAACTCTACAAAGATTACCATTTAAGTGTAAATTTTTTGACGTTAATCTATGCAACATGTGCAAGGTACCTAAAACCATAAAACATATATTCTTTGATTGTTTGTATGCTAGAGAAATTTGACATTTATTTTGTGATAAGATTAAAAATGGAGTAAACATGGGGATATCAATTGGAAATTAATTCTAATGGGGATTGATATTAAGATGAATAAAACCTGTACTATGTTATGGATGTGTTTTACTAATGAGATTTTGTGGCATGTGTGGAAGGAAAGGAATGAAGATAAGTATGAAGGAACCAGAAGGGTACTTATTGAGTATACAAAATGACTCATTTTTCATAATGTTGTCTTACAAGTCATGTTGACTATAGAGATATCAAAAGGGAAATTCCTAAAGCTACTAAGTGATTGCATTATACATATCAACCAAAATGAGGTCAAATTTAGATACACATGGCAGCAAGGTCAACCTAGTTTGGCTATCTTCATGAAGGCCCTGAAGCAGTTTCAAAAATAATTTAATGAAAAGGCTTAGCATAGTCCCAAGGAACCCATCAAGGAAGAATTAACAACACTAGAGACCCTACTCAATTGGAAGAACCTACACCTAGAAGGCAATGAATGAAATTGATTAGTTAATGCATCTAGAATATTTTTTGTATAAATGTAATTGTCGTCTACTATATACTCAAGGATATGCATAGTGATAAAATGCAAATCATGTATATATGTAAATATATGTATATTGATGCAGATACATGTAACCATAAGTTAGAAGCAAGTAAAGCAACAATAATGGTGCAGTCAATGTAAGTACAGTTATACAATACTGTAAAGAATAGCTTTCTAGTTGTCTCCATTTTTTAGACCAAACTATCATTAATGCAAAAAAAACTTAACTACCTAATTTGTGTTTGATACTAAGGTAGATAGCCATAATGTGGCCTATTTCATAACATCTATGACAATGAAACAACAATCTCTCATAGTCCAAAAGTTACATCCAAGAGAAAGTAGTGACTTTCAAGATAATATCAATAGGAAGATTTTTTGAAATATCTAAATCACCAAAATATGAGCAAAACTTATGTGAGTAAAATTAGAGGTGGCTATATCTATCTTAAAAAAAGCATCTTGATGAGTTGACAATAGCTTCAAAACAAGAAAGGATCCAAAACTATAGTGGAAGATTTGGTAGCTGGACCAAATAGGAATGACTTCAAAAGATTTAAAAATAGGATTGAAAATAGTAAGCCAAGGATTTAGCAAAAGTGAATGATGCACCTAGATCTGCAAAGGATTGCAAAGAATACCATTCCAATATTTGAACAAATAAAAAACCACTATAAAATCCCTTGTATACATGGATAAATTTCCACATTACCTTCCATTATGAGTTGCCAAGATATAGAAATGTAATACAAATCTAGAAGACTAGGCCACAAGTGATTAAACTTACCAATGAAGCCTTTTCTACAAAAAAATATTCTCCCTCACTCACTTCCTCCCCGAAAACCAAAATATGGGATATTTTCACTCAAGTGAGAAATTTGATCTTCATTTTGGATTATTTCTTCAACCCTTGATTGACAGAAATAGTCTTAAATTCAAAAGACATTATTCTGAGACACCATTTTCACAAAGTTGCTCAAGGTTGAGCATATGTCTTGCAACCAATCCTATCTAAGCAAAATCCATCTCCATAAGATAAATTAATATCGGTTGTATGCATCAAAGAAGATAACACCCTAGCCTTATTGCATTTCGTAAACTTTGAGCTTGACCCATTTTTTCCATAAAAAATATTAATATATTTGCAAACTAGAGACAAATCAGAAATGGCCCTCATCATCTTCCTATTAAAAAGCTTTAATAGTATTCTTAAAAAAATATATAAGATTTCAACTCACCATTGTCAAAAAATCAAATTCATAATCCACAAAATTTAATACCAAAAATACATTAAAAAGCCCATTTATTTATTATTATTCCATTAATAGATATATAATGTTTGATGATATACTTTAAACACACTTTTCTTGATTATTAAGAAAATGAGCTTTTGAATATGAAAGAATGAAAAATATTTACTTTTGTTTTTTTTTAATTCTTTTCAAACTAATGTTTTGGCTTCCCCAACTATTTAATTCACCAAACTAAAGTAAAGTGGGATTTATATTTTTAAAAAATGCAACTTTAACTTTATAATTTCTGCCAAGGGTAAGTATTTATTTTTCGCCTGAATAAAACATAGAAAGTGTCTTCACATATGGGCCACCTCAACGTGGTGTCCCCAAACTTCGCCTTTGATTTCTCCTTGACATGTGCTGGACAATAATTTCCATGCAATGAATAATAAAACGCCACGTAGTATTTGTGAGTCGGTAGCTTTGTTTGTTTGTGAGTTCATCTTCACCTACGTATCCTTTCCTCATGACTTTTGTTTCTCCTCCGAAATGGATAGCTTTAGAACAAATGTCGACCTCTCAATATTAAAAAAAGAGGTTAAAAAAACCCTAAATTAGGGTTCTTGATGAGAACTAACAGATAACCACATTTGGGGGTAATCAGGTGTAGTTAGAAATGGGAAGTTAAACAAGAAAAAAATATGTGAAATTCTCAAATGTAAGATTTAAGCTTGCAGTTATTATCACCTTTTATTCTCGTTCTTTTAATAAATGTCTATGTTATCTTCCCTTCTTTATAATAGACCCTGTTATCTATAGGGTGGTTTGTATGTGTTAGGGTGGGCTCAAGTGGATCCTGGGGAGTCTAATAAGGTTGTGTATAGTATTGTTTCATTAAAGATATCTTCCTCTAACATAGATTAGAGAGGTATAAGAAATCTAAAACTATTTGTTGGAAGTATCAACTTTGATACTACTAATTGTTAGGGTTGTAACTCCTAGTTCATTGCTCAAATTTGAAGTTCGACTATGTTTTGAAATTCTAGGTCACAAACTAATGAAGTCCACTTGGATTATATTATAAGAAGGATCTAAGGTTTGCATCTTAAAATTCATATCTAGAAGATCTTGGGAAAATGCAAAATATGCAAAGATAAAAAGTATTTATATAATATGAAAACATAAATAATATTTTAAAAATAGAATTTTTGTATATTTTGTAATTCTTTCCAAGACTACCACTTAGATCATCTTAATATTTTTCTTTAGATAATTCATTTTCTTTTGAGAATAAATGAGCCTCGTTTCTTCTTCTTTCTATACCATGAGGAAAATTATGTCGAATTTAGTTCTAGGTGAACCACTTGTTCTTATGTAGAAACTACCCTACCTTCAGAATGAGGTAGAGAGGAATCTATAGATTCTTCACCTTTGTAGCCATTACATCAACATGATATTATCTAGAATAACTATAGTAGTGGTGTTGAGGTTCATTTCTATACTCTAGAACTACTCAACATCTAATACATCGAATAGTACTAGAATATGCAACAAAACAATTTTGCTTTGATTAGTGGATGCAAATCAAAGTATGTTGACAAGTTGAGCTGACATGTATTTTCAGTCACTTCTTTGATGATAGCATATGGAACAACCTATAGAGTTTTGATTTTATTTTTTGAGCCTTGAAACCTCTCTTTTTAAATGTGCAACCATAACTTGCTAAAAAATGGTGAGGGGCATAATAATATTGATGTCACTGCCTATATTTCCCAATAGTTTTCATTCCAAGATATCACAAATTGATTATTATTATATATTAAATCCTCCCAAGAATTTGATTGGCCTATCTATTTTGTTTTCTATATGGGGTGATTTCTTATTTTAACATTTTTGAGTTGGATTACTTTAATCAATGCTAAATTTGAAATTTAAGGTAGCCTTGGAAGGATTTGTGTTTTTATATCCATGAAGAGCATTAATAAAGATATTTTAGAAATAGGGAAATTTCGCATCCCATGTTTAAGGATGATCCAAATAATGCATATGGAGAATGTGCACAATCAGACTCTCAAAAAATATTCTTCTACACATCTATCTTTAGATGGACTTTTGTAAGTCCATCAAGATTGCATCCATCATGGACCATAAGGTAGATAAAAATATGTTAATAAGCCTGCAATCCCTATCTAACACATTGGTATTTGGTAGGAAAAAATGGAACCATATATTTTCGAAGAATATTTTGTTGGTGCCTTTATAAAAACCTTTTTTGTAGAGATTTAGAACTTCCATACTCAAGAGCCTATCAACCAAAAAAAATACAAAATGACAACCATGTTAAATCATGGCTATAATTGACATAAAATAAATGGAAAATGCCTTCTTATGAATTGGTAGGGGTGTGTACATGTATTTTTTTTCATGGGTTGGATTTGTGGTGGCATATGTGGTGCAAGAACTAATCTATAGAATATCATGATGTAATATTGGTCAATATAAGAACTTGTTTAAATATATGTTGTTGTAGCATAAAAAATTCTCATCCTTGACAATTTCACATTAGGTTTAGCTCCCCTCAATGTTGTTGGACCTAATTATGCATTTAATTGCTCATTTTATGAGTATCTTCAAAAATAAAATAATGGAAATGAAATTAACCATTTAATATTTACCCTCGATGTTTAAGGACTAGATAAGGATGGGTCTAGACTAGGGAACCCAACATCCTTGTCCAACCCTTTTTGGCTCCAATTTGAATATGTCAGTATCAAAATTTTATTATTTGAAATTCCAATCTTATTTGTTGACTATCACCATTTGTTTTTTGGGAAATTAGAAAATTTGCATATAAATACAAATCATTTTCACCATTTTAATCCTAAAAATTTGGGAAAAGAAAGAAAGATTATTATTAAACAATCAAGAGCATTCAAGAGAAGAATTATCAAGATTATTGAAACATTTATTTTAGTCAAGCATCATGTCAATCATATATCATGTTTTTATGTAAGTTTGTTCATGTTTTGTGTTAATTTATTTTGTGAGTACTAACACTTGTAGGTCTTCAAATCAAGCAAAAAATTCTCCGTGAAGGTGATGAGTGCATGACTTTAGTCCATCAAGGAATGCATATCTAAGTGGTGAGTTGCAGTAATTTGTCAATTTATCACTTATTGTCCTTTAGCCTTTGCTCGACCAAGGGTAAGCTCTCTTTTTACATCATCATAGCCATTGTGGAGGTAGAAATATTTAAATGTGTTTTAACTTAGGAAAGCCCCTAGACGAAACAACCTTTCCCCCTCTTTCATGTGTGTAGGTTCTCAAATTTGAAGAAAAATGGATGAATATTGAAGACTAATTTCTCATTCATGCATTCAAGCCCTACAAGTTATCAAGTCAAGCAAAGTGGATTTTATCAGCAACAAATGAAGTTCTAATAGTGACCCCAAGAGAGAAGGACTTCCATATCAAGAGCAACAAGATCATGAAATCAGATCTTAAATAGAAGCAAGTTAGTCTAGGGCACCCCATGCCCTTGTCTAGCTATTTCAACACCAAATTCATATTCTAGGTTTCTATGTTCACCCTCTATTTTTCTAGGATCTATTTTTGTCTTATGTTCTACTTGTCTCATAAATCATCTCAGTTTGTTACATTTTCATTAGTAACCTAGGAAAAACATTGCATCAAATAATTTAGTCAATTAATCACATCCACATCATCCCTTCACACACACAACAAAAAGGATTAAAGCCCAAATCCACCATTTTGGCTCTTCCATTGAGGTTTGTAGTCAAGTGGATATTGAGATCATTTTCAATCCACAATGTCCCTAATTGGAAGAAGTGTGATTTAAGACCTAGATTCCTTGTTCGAATCAAACATTTTGGTGAACCTGATTGATTTAACACTCTAAATCTTTTGAAATCTAAAGCATACCATTTTAAAATTTGAGTATAATATTAGGTTGTGTGAATTCATCATTTAGGCATACATAATTTTCATTAAAAGCATTGCAACAAGTCAAAAATTGCATTACATTTTGTATTCAAAAGATAACTAGGGTTTATTTTAGTTATTACAAAGTAGATTTAGCTCAAAATTGTATTGAAAAAATATGCATTAGGTCATATTAAAATATAAAAACAAGTTTGAAAGTGTTTAAGTGATCTCATTTAGGCATATGCAGATAGTGAAAACGTGAACATTCACACTGTTATTGTGGTAAAAAGAGAAAAAAATCACATTTACAAATTTTTCAACTTAGGATCAATCAATTGTTATATTATGCAATTTGAAAATTATATTTTAAATTGTATTAATTGTTGTATTGTGTTACACAACAAAATTACAATTGTGTGCATTTTTGGAAATCTTCTTATTCTCAAACCTAAACAGCCACAAAATAGGACACTCAAACATTGTAGAACACATTTAGATTTTGAAACTAGTAAAAATAACTTGCTAGTCTAAGGCACCTAGTGCCCTTGTCTAGTCAATTTTCCCTAAAACTTGCATCACAGTTCTATTTGTGCTCCTTGTATGGTTTTTCCTTCTATTTTTTTTACACTGTTTCATTTGATGTGACTGTACTGTACTTTCCTTTCATAGTAAGACTACTTAAGTGTTTTGAATCTCATATGAGCTTCACGACTTGGTGTCCTACCATTAATACCCCTATGAAATGTAGTTTCAGACTTATGGCCTCCTACACTGCAATAACAACTATTGTGGAGCTTGAGTCCTATATCTCTTTTACACAAGGTATTTCTTCTACCCAGTCCATCTTGGATTCCCTTCCTAATCCTACATTACCAATGACTTTGTCACAAACCAACCTCCATATGGAATTGAATGCCACTATTTCCCATGTTCTTGAAGAGAAACTAAAATAATTAGATAAGGATTTAGAAGATCTTCAAGACTTCCTAATGAAACGTAGAAAAAGGGAACCCTAATTTTTAACATATAGAACCTAGGGTTGATTGCCTCTTCTAGAATTTGATTAAGATGGAGATCAACAAGGTGTATAGATTGAATTTAAATAATGAAAGTGAGTCAATCTGACTTGGATCTCCAACCTATTGAGGATTGGAATTGATTAGAATTGACTGAAATGGATTAACCTAATTAGACTATGTCACCTAATATGCAAAATGCAAGATACCAATAATTTATAGATAGAAACAAAGAACTGTAGGTAGATCTAGGAAGGGCAAGGGATTGTGTACCTATCCTAAAAAGTTGTTGCTAGTTTGAAAATAGGGACAGAGTCACCTAGGGGTGTATGGGTCCTTGTGAGAGTGTCTTGAAATTGTTTTTGTAGTCCTCTAACACATTTGAGCTTCTGATTCCCAATTATAGTCCTCAAAACATAGTTAGATAACTCTGTAGGCGAGTTTCTGTGAGTTGACGAGATGTAGGGATTCAATTGCAACAATAATTTTTTTTTCTTCTAGCTTTGTTGAATATTCTTTAAACATAAAATCTGCACATTCACAAAGAGAATAAATGTTATGCCATTTAGGGTTTTTCCTTGGTCAAACCTCGTGTTAGTGTTTCCACTTCTACAATGACAATGTCAATGATGAAATGGATAAATGATAGGAAGGAATGATAAATTAACAAATTTCTACAACTTACCACCCTTCAATGGCTTCCTTGAAGGATTGAAGTCATGCACATCACTTCAAGGGCTTGGATCTTATTTGTTTGATTGACTTGAATTTCTTTGAGACATACAACAAGGGTTAGCCTTCATAAAAAAATGATAACATAAACACACATGAAATCACATAAGATTTGACATGATGTTGGGATCTTGAATTGCTGCAATAAAACTCTGAAATGTTGCTCTTGAATTGCTTGATAGTGCTCTCAATGTTCACTCATTGTTAGATAATTTCACTTATTTTCAAATGATGTAATAACTAGGTATTTATAGGCATTTCTTTAATTTCCCAAAAATTAAATCCCAAAAGCCAACATTTGCAACTTGAATTTTGAATGTTAAAATGTCAACACTAACATATCCAAAATTGGTCCCCAATAAAATAGGGGGACCCATATGCCCTAGGGTGAATGGGTTCTGGCCTTATTTTCTAGGACATTAAGTGTCAAAGGAAAAATATCATTTGGATGTATTTGTTCAATGTTTGCAATTTCTTGAAACATGGTACAAATGGGCCTCATAATGCATAATTTAAGAAATTAGGTGCTCAATTAGGCTCAATAATTTATGGGGGACAAAACATAGAGAGAAATTGTCAAGGGTGACAATTTACAAAAAAAAAATCCTGAACATTCTTCAATATCTTACAGATCTTTTCCCAAAAGGATTAAGAAAAATACTTTTATTTAGGTTAAAATATGGATGGCATACACATGCATGGTATGGTCCTGAAAAATTGACTTTTAAACAACAATTTTTAGACATGCCTAGTGAAAATCAATTTGTATCGTTTGGGTATAAAAATAAATTACATATTTGTAAACTAGACTCTAAGTACTACATTTCATATTACTGACTATTTTTAAGATTTAATCTTTAAGTGCTTCAAATTTTTAGGTCAATTGTCAAATGTGATTTTTTTTGAAAATTAGGAAAAACACTTCCACTTTTTAGCCAAAAAGTGGACTCAACTTCTTGCACACCACCCCCCGGCCGCGCCCCCCCCCCCGCGATGCTAGCTTGGCAATATATAAGGAAAATATCAAGTCAAATCATGTTATCTTAATAAAATAATCATAAGTTGGCCAAAATAGAAGATTGTCCTTTAGAGATAATTTGATGTGCCGCCACTAAACTCCTAAATGTAACACTTCTATTTGGATGATTGTGAGTTAAAAATAACAATTATTATGAATAGATCAAATTTGGCCCCGCTAGATTCTTGTTATACCTCAATGATTGCAAGATGGGTGATCATCTACAGTTGCAATACAAATTCTTGACTACCATATAGAACAAACTAATTTCAATTTTATAGATGAGCTAGGTTTTCCTAGCCACTTTGAAACATCACACTATAGTTGTTACTAGGGCACTCTAAGACTTCAAATACTCTAGATAACTTATTTTATTTGGGTATTAAGGGGCATATGGATTGAGATTAATTGAATAATTTTTAGAGATAAATCTTATGAATTGATTATTATTGGGTTCATATTGAAAGCATCATAAGTGAA
>VDFB02082106.1:0-18390 GCA_007258455.2 Sequoia sempervirens
CATGAGGCGTCCACCCTTAAAGTCCACCTTTTAAAACATGATTAAGTCTTTACTCTAGGCCAAGGGGCCAAAAATGATAATAAGACATTAAATGACTTAAATAAATCATTTTACCAAAATGAGCCTCAAAATGTTGAAATCCATATATATCCAAACTGCTTTGCTCAAAATGGAAATTGCATTGGACTGCTAAACTGTTGCCAACCGGAGCACTGCCCAAAATAGAAAGATAACTGGAGATGACTGAGCTACTGTTAGGATGACATTGCCATAAATAGAACTTACTAAAAATTAAAAAAACTACTATAAATTGTAAGTGTTCCCAAACACCTTTAGAGCACAAACCAGGCAGTCGTCATGACTTACTAAAAATAGTAAGTGCTTGGAAAGGTTGTCAGATGGAAATGCATGTTATACCATTTTGAAGCTCTCTGAAAACCCAGAAAAACCCAAAAACCTTTCTTGCATGCAAGGTATCTGCCAAAGATGCATGTTATTTTCTTATCATGCATGTTACCTCATCTCAAAGCTCTCCAAAAATCTAGAAATCTCCACTAGACATGCATCAAAAACTCTCACATGCAAACCTTCAAAACTTCCTATAAAATAAGAAACCCTAATTTCCATTTTTGACTAGCTTACGGGCCTCTGAAAATAGGCTATTAGCCACAAAAGAGCGTATGGATAAAATGGGGACATTACATAAACTTGAGGGGGTGTTCCCAGGGGTATACCTGAATAGGTACTAAAATTACATAAGATAAACATTGATAATAAATGATAGCCATACCCAACCTATTTGATTAGCACCAAGAATTTGTCAATGATAGACTATCTATCTTTAACCCCTATATAGCTAATAATAAATCTTTAATATTTGTGTGCAAGATGGGGTAAGTTCCATGATTCGTTGAAAATAGTTCTCTATACTCCCTACAAGCATTAAAATCATGAACTCACATACTGTAGTTAGAATGAAAATAATTTTATGGTTTCTTGTTTATGATATAGGTGAATAGATATATACAAGATATTGGTGTCTATTCCAAGGCCACAAATTCAAAGTAAATGAGAAGAAAAAGAAAAGGAAATATGGCAAATTTCAAGTGATATGTTGCTTAAAGCATCAACATACATCAATTTTAACTCCATCTACTTATTTATCTATCAGTATACTACCCAAACTCACATGCAAAATTAAAAAAGAGTCACCATAATAATTGTAATGAAATTAGTGCTCTATCAATCTCCTCTAATAGAGGTTGCATTCACAACAGAAAATGTGTTGAAGAAAATACAACATGATTGATACATTCCCTAAGTTTGAATACATACAAATGAAGACATGAATCTGCAAATGATGTTTATAATGTATATTTTCTAGTCTAAAATATTCCTTGCACTTTGATCACTGATTTACACTTGATGCTTCATTGGGTACCCTTTTGAACATGCACTTATAGCTCTCTGCTCTTCTTGTACTCTCCCCTGAAAATGATTACCAAATTTCCCATAAGACAAGACAAGAGGGATAAACCCTAAAACAAGCTACTATAGCTACATCAAAATCTATGTGAAGGATCAAATCCCTCTAAAATGGATGCACTAGATCAATTGATGACCAAAAAAGTTGCTTTTGGTGGTTGGTCGAGTGACACTGATCGTCTAGGTAGGTGGGAAAATAGAGTGACAAAAATAATTGAGGTCACTGGAAATAAAATCTACACGCCCAAAAAATAAATTGTGTTGTAAAAGGAAAATGTGCCTTAGCAAAAACTTGTCATGTGGTGCCCATTTGACCATCAACAAATCTCATTCTCATCTAATTGGCAGGTTTGCGAACCGGCAACCACCTAGTCAATGAACCATCAAGTTTGTTAACCAAGCAAACCACTAAAAAAAAATGCTTCTCCATATCTTTGTCTTCATTCCTTTTCTTTCTCTTGTACCTTAGAGAAATTTCAAAACTAAGCCTCTTATCAGCGAGTTGACGGTTAGGCAAACAATAGAACTTATCAATTTTCAGCGAAGACAAACTTTTCAAGACACAAGCTAGTCAGCGTACACATAAGTTTTTAAACTACAAAAATCACTAAAAAGGGAAGGCAAGAGGGAAAACACTATAAATAAAACAAACTTTGCATTTCAGGGGATCAATAGGTTTGCAAACTTGTAAACCCACCAAAAAGGTTTGTTTTCCCAAGACTCGGCTTAAAAACTTATAAAACTTAGAGATTTTGGGAAATTTTTTAGATTGAAAAACATAAAGGAGAACATTTTCCAAAGGAAAAAATGCCCAATACAAGTTATCGCCAATTGGTTATCATCTAGGTGAATGGTTAAGGCATAAAAATAGGAAGGGAATCAAGTAGATAAAAAAATGGATTTGAGTCCCAACAGAGCCCATGTGACACCAACATAAATTCATTTTATTCATTTACTATTCTTAGAAGATTCTCTCCAAGGTGGGTGTGGGTTTTTACACATGATACCTTGGTTTTGATTATTATTTTGGTAAAAGTCTTTGTGGTTTTGGCCTCTCTCCTTGCCTATTTATTGGAGTTATGAGATGGTGATTTCAAATTATTGCTTGTAGGTACACAGGTGTTGTCAAAGTGTGGAGTGTCAGTGTGTTGAAATTATTTAAAGTACATTGAAGATTAATACATACTTTTCCTCTCTTGTGGAGTTTCTTTTATCAAAAATGTTTCTCCATGTAAATCTTGTGTCTATATGGCTTGTTTATTTATATGTACATCCATAAAATATTATTTTATTGTAATTCTAAATAAAGAAACACATTCCATATTTGTATACACCTTTTAGAATATTTTATTATAGTAATTTTGCCTTATTTTAATAAATAGGTCCTATTATTTAAGTGTTACTTTTTTACTATAGAAATCTTTTTTTTTTTGTGTGTCAATTTGGGAAGTTAAGGAATCATATCAAGCACACTTATGTAAAATTACACCTTCGAAAACCATAATTTTCATGTAATTTGAGAATATTTATGGACATTTTTGGTCAATTGCAAAAGTGTCCACCCCATCATAGAAGCATCCTAGGTATAGAGCCATAATATCCCTAATCCTACGTACGAGGGTGTCTAAGTCACTTTCTAACCTTAGGCAAGATTTTGCACTCTCTCTTACTAGTATTTATTTCCTTAGTTCCCCAAACCCCTACTTATCCCTTCCTTCTCTATTATAGGCCTTTGGACTTATGTCTACTTGTTCACTTGGAACCTCAATCCCCCAACCCCCACGTCTCCACTAATACGATACTCTTCAAACCATTATGTTTTTTATTATATCCTACTATTGTGAAAGAACTAACATGGCATCCCAACCCTTGAATCCCTAAACCCCCACCATATTTCTTTTTTGGAATGTGAGTCCTCATACCCCCACCATATTGTATCCTAGAATACCACAATCCCATTTCCTAAACCCTTAACTTGGGGCCTTCATAGTATTATTTTCTTGTTAGAATTGGCTATGGAGATAGCCTACCAAGATCTAGAGGCCAAATGGAAAGCACAAAGAGAGAATATGAATATGACAAGAATAAGATGTATTCTTATCAATTATGCAAATATGATTCAATGTTGTGTACAATGTATGAGAGACCCCTTGGTTATATATCCAATGGGACATAAGATAACATAAGATTATGACAAGTGTCTTAATCTTATGATATGAGACAACTTATCACAACTACCTAGGTCACATGTGTTGCAAGTCAATAGATAAGATAAAAACTAATGACAACTAACACCTTCTAGAAAGATTCCTTCTTAGGACCTAAGTAAACATGTAAATAAGTACCCTAAGACCCCTAGTAATGAACTAACTAGGTACAAGACTTGATTTACACCAACACCACCCCTTAAGTGCAACTTAGGGAATAGCAGATTATTATGCAAATGACACAAAGATGGGTGTTGGCTACAAGGCCATGTTAGGTACCCATGTACAAATAAAAATAAAATATCTCACAAATGGAGAAAAGGAGAAAACCCAGTCGGAAAAAACTCCTCCCCAAAAGAGAGATGAAATACAAAAAAGAAATGCTCTCAATGATGCATGAGAAGGCCAAAACCCCAAGTGAGGAAAAAGACCCCCCCATAAGAGATAAGAAGAAGACAGACAATGCATCCCCCCCAATGTTGAGTCTCTTGCAATAGTGGTAGAAGCTCAACATTGAATGTTGAAGATGATCCAATCTTTCCAAACAATGTTCCTCACCTTAGGAAGAAAAAAAACCAAAAATGTATGCAAGAGTTCTTCCCAATCCTAAACGGAAGATGAAGGAAGATAGATGGTATGTGATATCTCTGAAGCATGCTCAAGTGTCTCCATGTTGATGCCGAAAGTTGACTTACTCCAAACATGCATTCTAGGCCACACTATTGAAGAGGACAATCCAAAATCTAATAGAGATGAATGTAGAACATAATATAAAGGCAATGATATCCCCTTTGAAGACAAAGAAGCCTCCTCCAAATGTTGTCCAAAATTATCCACATTCACGTAAAACTAAAAAGAATGATCATTTAGAGAATGAACAAGAGGGTCAAAGTGTTCCCTCACAACACCTAAAGAAGATCCTTCTCCATCAAAGAGAAGATGAATGTCACCAAGTCTAAAATACCTGCCAAGAAGCCATCACAAGTAGCCAAATCTAAAATACAATGAAGATCCTACTACATTAAATCACTAGAAGCCATATCTATAGCAACACAAGCGTCATCAACTGCAACAATATATGGAGGAGATAAAATGGATGCCTCAAGAACTAGATCTAATGTGAGTTCTCCCAAGTTCAAGAAGCCAAATGTCTCCTTTGAATCATGGTTCATACTCAAAGTGTGATTAGCAGCCGAAGGAACAATGTCACCATTAGAAGAAAAATCTACAAAGGTATACAATCGAGATGAATGATCAATCATCCTAGTAGTAATGATCTCTCTATTCTCCAAGTCTTGGATGATGACTGAATCAGGCGAGAACTCCACAGTCCTCTCATCTCCATCATGTATAATCTGATATATCGAAAGAATATTTTTCATCAAATGAGGAACACACAAAACATCCCGGAAAGTGTTGTCCCAAAAACTAATAGACGCCTTCCCAATTACACTCATGTATGTATTGTTTCCCATCAAAATAGGAGACATAGTACAAGGATAAAAATAAGAGAATATAGACTACGAAGATGCCATATGATGAGATGCTCTTGAATCTAGAATTTATTTCCCTGATTCATGACTTGAAGAAGCACAAAGAGCATGTCCTTTATATCCTAATGTAGAAGCCAAACCAACATGACCTTTGTCCTTTTTAGACTGTTTTGAAGAAGGAGGTGATTCATACATTCTAAAAGACAAATTAATGTGATTCTTTTTGAGAAGATGTTTCAACTCGCCAATATCCTTCTTATAACAATAGTGTTCTTCATGCCCATCCTTCTTGCAATATGCACAAGTAGGCCTCTCCTTCTTAGATGATTCCCCTTTAGAGGGAGAGAATTATGATTCTTTATTTGGCTCATTCTTTTTCTTCTTTTGCATCTTTATCAATATTCATTGATTATTTATGTACCTTAGACTCACTAACCAACAATGCTCGTGACTTGGAAGACTTGATTAGACCCATGTTCATTAACTTAGCTTCCTCTTGAATTATGAGATTTGCAAAGTAATCAAACTTAGGATCAACATATGATGCTCCCATAGAAAGTCGATGGGTATGAAAGCAAGAAACAAACACTGAATACTCAGGACCAAGCTTGGATAACACGTTCAAAATCAATTGTAAATCATCTTTATCAATGTTGCATTCTTTCAACTATGTTCTTAGTTGCTTAAATTTGGAGATGTAGTCTTGGAAGTGGTCAAAACATTTAGGATCAATATTCATCAACTCATTATCAATCCAATATCCCCTAATCTTATATGTTTTACCATACAATTTTTTAAAAGCCTCCCAAGCCTCTTTAGGTGTTTTACATGATTCAACATGAAATTGTAAATCAAATGAGACTAATGAAAATATGCATCCAAGTGTTTTCTCACGATCAATCTCCCATTTTTCCAATTCTTTAGCATTAGTAGGTTGATGAATGGTTTCTTTTAGATAGCCTATTAGACCTTTCATCATGAGATAGTTGCATACTGATTTTCTCCATGCAGTATAATTATGTGGATTTAGGAGTTCAATTTGAGATTTCCCCATTGCAAGAACACAAACCAAACAAAAAAATGTAACCAATCACTGCAAGATTACCCCCCTCCCAAATTAATCAATTAAGAAACACCCCAAGAAATATCTGATTTGTGGCACTTTATACTTAGTGTGATTACAGGTGCCACTTTCCAAAATCAACAAAGTGGTCTTGGTCTTGGTACATGCAAATTGCAAAATTGGCCACATAGTCAAGTACAATTTTTGGTACAAAATGAGATCAATCTAATCATACCACTAAAAACTACACAAAAAATAGGCACTTTCAAAAAAAAATTGCACCCAAAAATGTTATTGTAGGAGCAAGAAATGAGCTCCTGAAGTTCCCAAAATGAGGACGAAGTAGCAACAACTATGAGAATCTACAATTTATAGAAAAACCAGACACCAAAACCAAAATATTATTGCACCACTACAAAGAGCACAACAAATTAGCCTGAATTAAAAAAATGCTTGAAAAAAGGAGTCAAAATGAGCAAGTTATAGGGCTTCAAAGTTGGACTGCAAATTTGAAAACTGCATTGGAGAGGGGGGAGAAAATTTGAAAAGGTTGTTGACATCACTGTTAATGCAAGATGATGTCAAAAATTATGCAATTAAATTTGACATCTTGCAGATCGTTAAAACAAAAAATTCTTTGTTGCGGATGGAATATTCATCTGCCCAGTCAGAATCTTTAGGTGGTGGAATCTTTCATGGATGCCAATGAAATATGCTTCAATTGTTGACGAGTACGAAATATTCTTGATGCTGAAATCTTCAAAAACTTCACTAGTTTATTAAAAAAACTTGGTGGGTTTAAAGGTCGACATAATGGCAGTGGGGCTTGCGCCTGCCATGTGATAGTGGTAGGCTTTACCACCGTACCCTAATACTGCAGAGTACCTGCAGTCTATGGACTATAGGTATAGTCCATTGAAAAAACTTTTTCTATTTGTTTTTTTTTTTTAATTTTTAATTTAAATAAAACCTTTTCAAAAACAATAAAAATTGCAATTTTTTTACAAAAATATTTGAATTTTTTTTTGCACAAAATATGTTAATATTTTTTTAAACAAAAAATTGTACCATCACAATAATGGTGACCTAGGGGACCGAATAACTCCTTGGGAATTTTTTTTTACCTCGATGGACAACTTCTCAGATTTGGACGATTTGGAAGTCAATCTTAGGGTTTTTGGGCCTTCTAGACGCAATGGTAGGGTTAGATTTGACCCAAAATGCTCCAAAATTGTAGCTACCTTCTAAATTTGGTAACCACTCTTTAGCTTCAAACCCTCATAGATTTGGCCTCATATGTCCGATTTGAATGAAACAAAAGGAAAAAAGGACTTTCTTGAACCATTTGAACTCAATGGTGAGCTAAGGATTTACACCAACAAGGTCTGATTTGAACCTACAATAAAGAGCCACAAAGAGGAACACCCCAAAATTTGGTATTTCTATCAAGTTTTTTTTATTCTCCAGATCATCATACGATGCAAGAGAAGAGCATACTCAACCTTTCAAGATTTACCAAGATCTCTCAAAAAATAGCTAACCAAAGGCACCCAACCCGCTTTGATACCATGTTAGAATTGGCTATGGAGATAAACTACCAAGATCTATAGGCCAAATGGAAAGCATAAAGAGAGAATATGAATATGACAAGAATAATATGTATTTTTATCAATTATGCAAATATGATTCAATGTTTTGTACAATGTATGAGAGACTCCTTGGTTGTATGGCCAAGGTGAGACATAAGATAACATAAGATTATGACAAATGTCTTAATCTTATGATATGAGACAACTTATCACAACTACCCAGGTCACATGTGTTACAAGTCAATAGATAAGATAAAAAATAATGACAACTAGCACCTTCTAGAAATATTCCTTCCAAGGACCTAAGTAAACTTAACATGTAAATAAGTCCCCTAAGTCCCCTAGTAATGAATTAACTAGGTACAAGACTTTATTTACACCAACATTGTCATTATGTTGGTAAGTTTTTCCCTGGACTCTACCTTTTGACATGCACTTTCATGGAACCACATCGTTTGAAAAAAGGAATTCACCAATCATTAGGTTTGATTATGGATACCATTAATTGGTCCAAATTTGAATTTAAAATAATAGGAAACTTTCAATCAACTCTCAACATATATATGGACCCACACCAAGACTTCAACTCCTATATAAGGTAATCAATTCATCAATTTGGATAACGTTTCATCTTCACACCAACACACTCAAACCCTAGTTTGACCACTTGTGTTCAATTATTAGATATAAGGATGAAATCCCTTTGATTTAGAGATTAAAGGATGAAAACCCTTTTGGTTTGGAGGGTATCTCCATACAAATGTTGCATAAACACTTCAACTTCAATGACTATAGTAGAATTTTGGATATTTTAGTAGTTTGGTCATTTTTAAATATCTATCTAATAATTGTGGTCTTACTACTAGAAATTATTTGAAGTAGAAAATCTATAAAATCCATTTTTTTAAATGTGTAATGAAACACTCAATATACTAAGATTATATGTACAAACCTAATTATTTTATATATGGAAACCTAATGGTTGATTATTCCCAATGAAAGAGATATTTGATACTAAAGGAGAGAATAAAATAAACTACAACAACCTCTTGCTCAAGTGCAAGATCTAGAATAATATATGATAGGAGGAAAAAGACAAAAAAAATTGACAGATGAAGAAGAGAAGGAATAATTCCAAGAGATCGTTGTTGGGGTTCATCTCAACCAAGATAAAATTTCTATAAACCATGATATTGAAGCTAGACAAGAGAAACTAAATAAATTATTGACAAGATTGTTCATCAATACACATACTGACATCCCTTTGAATTAAGGTCTCACCAAAATACCACTAGGAGGGGATTTTTTTTATAAATAATTATCCAATGGTTAATTTTATTCCAAAACCCTCAAGACCCATCTTCTTATAAAAATAATAAGAAATAGTGAGTCCTAAAAGATATAAAGGCTTTATGGTTATTTATGAACCCAGTATCAGAGATTTTTTTAATAAAGAGGGTAAAACTTTGGTATCAAAGAGAACAATACAACCAAAACCAAAGTGGCCCAAAAACAAAAGCATAAGAGACAAAAACAAAATCCATATCTTCCAGCATGTCTTTTATCCCTCTTAGGGACTCTATCAAGTCATGACTCAGGGGAGACCACATCCAATGTATCAAATCTTCCGGCCAGGTATCCATTCTAGAAGCCCAATTTTAATATGAATTCAAACAACCAGATTCCTTTCCCTCGGGATATGAACAAAAGAAACTGCCTCCATCCTGGAGCAAACCTGAAGAATACTTTGAACAACTAAAGCCAACTGCCAATTAATATCAGACATCTTTCTCTCATTCAATAGATTAATCAAGATTTGTGAATCATCCTCTAAAATGTATATACCATCCAAGCAAGGGGCCCGGCTCCCACGACCTTGTAAAAGCTCAAGCCCTGTAGAGATTGACAGATCTTCTCCCCCCTCAGATAGAAAATAAAAATCATTTGAACCCCTGGTCTTTTCAGCCCCACTAAATTGACAGGCCGAGTTACCTCAAGATCCATCAGTGGTCTTCAGACTCAATTTGGGAAACCATCCTGGCTGATGCTCTCTTGGCTCCATGCATCTCCTAGAACCCCAGAGAGAAGATTATACCCTAAAAGTCTCAATCTATCTACTAACTCATCCTCCTTTCCCAGGAAAAAGCACTTCCTCTTGGCCACAGCAGACTCTGTGTCCTTGTACCTAGCTATCATCACACCTGTGACCCTGAATTTAACACCACCTGGGAAAATTCTGATTCCTAAAACTCCTTGAGGTCATAAAGAAGAGAAGTAAGGTTCAACACTAGGTATCACAAAAGGAGGTGACAGGGTCTTCCCATACTATCCTAGAACTCCACCAAAGAGGAAGCATGAACACAAGGTTTCTTCCAAACCTCCCACCTCCAATGCCAAAGTTGCACAACAAAGGGACATCAGAAGAACAAGTGTGAGGAGTCCTCTTCCGCCTTCCCACAAAGAACACAAATTGAAGGCCCCTGGAAACCCCGTTTACAAATGTTATCCCAGGTCAAGCATCTATTCTATGCTAAAGTCCAAACAAAACAATTACATTTAGGCCATGATAGCTTACTCCACACCCTCTTCCACCACTAAACCTCTGCCCTAGCCAACTTCTGATCCAGCAACACCTGATAGCCCCAAGCAATAGAATAACTCCCCTTGGGATTATGAGCCCAAGCAATAATATCCTCTTCCCGTAGAGAACTACAATTACAAAGATGATATTTAAACTCAATGCCTCTCTCACCACATCCATTGCTGGAGGATCTTCAAGCCCTTCTCATGCACCTTTACTAAAAAATGACTTGATCACTCACCCAATAGCCATGAAGCTACAGCCCAATGGATCAGGGTGAGAAGAGATGTGGAGGAAACCATCCCAAAGTCAGACCAAAAGAGCTTTGAACCACTGGCATGAATCCAAATAAACCCTCCTTAATGACCTTTGCCAGAGAGTATAAAATCAGGCCCTTTCCCTCAAGGGTGCCTAGGAGATCATGCCCAAGGGCTGTGAGAATGCCTGTGAGATATCATGGCCCACCTGATCTGCTCCACACGCCAACACAGAGCTTAGCAGCCACCTTCCTCCAATAAAGAGATTGTTGACCCAAACCATATCTGCTTGGACTACACACACCTCTTCCCACTTGTTAGCTCCACTTGGGACAACAAACATCCAACCAAAAGTGTCTCTCAGGAAATTAGACTCTTAAAACCCAACTTGAACCACTTGAGCTGCACACACATGTGGAGTGCTACTGTGATTAAAAGCTAAACCATGACAAAGGACAACCATCTATGAGTCCAATGATTGACTTTCACCCGGAACTTATCAATGATATTCTACCAAGAACCCTTGGGAAGACGACCAACAGAAATTGGAATGCCTAAATACATAAAAGGGAGAACCCCTATCTGAAATCTCAAAATGTTAGCAATTCTTCTCTGAATGGGGGCAGGCGTATTGAAGAAGATGGAAGACTTATCTTCATTAATCAATTGCCCCGATGCCACCAAGTAAACATCCAACAACTGTCTCAAAAAAGTAGCTTCCCTGACAGTAGCCATCCCCATCAAGGCAGTGTCATCCACAAACTGTAAATGAGACTGCGGAGGCAAGTTACCACCCCAATGCCAACCCTGAATGCTGCCTAACCCAACATTTCTTCTCAGCAACCGCCCAAGACCTTCAGCAAAAAGAAGAAATAGGTACGGGGATAGAGGGTCCCCTTGGCGAAGACCCCGAGAAGCTCCAAAAAGTTCAGAGTGATCTCCATTTATCAGAACTGAGAAGGATACCGACGTAACACAACTCATAACCCATTGGATCCATTCAGCACAAAATCCAAAAGCACGAAGGATCTTCCGAAGGAAGGACCATCTAACCCTATCATAGGCCTTAGCCATATCCAATTTAATAAACATAGTCTTCTCTTGGGAACTGGCCATGGAGTGGATGGTCTCAGTAGCAATAACAACCCCGTCCAAAATTTGTCGTCCTGCAACAAACCACTTTGTTCCTCTGAGATCAACACTTTAAGCCACTTCTTCAATCTCTCAGCCATTAACTTCGCAATAATCTTATATGCCACATTGCAAAGGGAGATAGGCCTAAACTGAGTTAACCTATCCACACCTTCACACTTGGGAATGAGAGCAATGAAAGTGGAATTAAGAGCACGCAACATCTGCTTGTTCCTCTGGGATTCCTGAACAACCGCTAGAAGGTCCAACTTTATGATTTCCCAGAACTCTTGGAAGAACTCTATTGGGAAACCATCTTGGCCAGGAGCTTTTCCCCTCTTAATTTGAAACACAATCTCCTCCAGCTCCTCTAGAGAAATCTCCCTCATCAAATACTCATTCGCCTCCTTGGAGACCAATTGAGGGACACACGGAAGAACCTGTTCCTCCTCGACTGAACCCCCTTGAGAGTCCTCTTTGAAAAGAGCAGCAAAATATTGTGATGCCTCAGTCGCGATTTCCTGGAACGAGACAACACGATCCCCTCTGTCGTTAACTAACACAGAGATAGAGTTACCATGCCTCATGGCCTTCACAGAATTAAAGAAAAAAGCAGTATTTTTGTCCCCTTCCTGGAACCAGTCAATCCAAGCCTTTTGCTTCCAATATATCTCCTCATGTAACTCACATTCCTCGACCACCTTCAAAGTTCTAGCCTCTTCTTTCAAAACATCCTCTGTAACCCCATTATCCCGAATCAATCTTGTAACATTATTTAACTCTTCTTGGGCAGCGGCCTTATCATGAAAAATATTTCCAAAACACCGATGATTCCACCTTTTAAGCTGATACTTGACAAATTGAAGAAGCTTAGCAAAGGTATACATTGCAGTACCAAAAGCAGGTCTACCAATCCTCCACCACACACCCACTTGGTCAAAAAGAGTAGAGTCCCGTAACCACATAAGCTGGAATTTGAAGGAAGGAGAACGAGGTGCTCGAGCAGAGATGATGCTAAGCTTGATAGGCCAGTAGTCCGAACCCCTCCAATCCAGAATTTCAGAGGAGGTTGACCATAAGTCACCAACCCAATAACAGGAGACCAAGAACCGATCAAGCCTCTCAGCGACACAGTCTTCACCAGTTCGCCTATTATTCCAAGTAAAATGGCCATTACTGGGCTGAACATCAATAAGATTTAGATCAGAAATGCTATCCCTGAGAAGCAGAGCAGAAGGCTCCAATTGAACAATTCCACCCCTTTTCTCAGACAACTCCACAATAGCGTTGAAATCCCCAGCCAGAATCCATGGGTGGAAAGGAGCCAGGCTACGAACATATCGAAGATGAGACCAAAGAAGCTGCTTACCCTGATACTCAACAGGCGCATACACATTGGAGAGGAGAATACATTCTCCTGTCACAGAGCAAGAGGCCACCAACGAAATAGCCGACCTAGAAGACATCCACCAGAGAGGGAAAATCCTATGTGGATTCCATAAGCAAGCCACTCCCCCAGACGCACCGTGAGCTCCAACACACTGACACTCGCCATACTTCCACAACTTAGGTACCATATTCACCATACTCTCCATGAAAAGCTTAGTTTCCTGAAGAAAAAGAACATTCGGAGATTGATTCCTAACCAAATCACGAACAAATTTTTGTCGGGGGCCACTGTTCAAGCCCCTTACATTCCAAGATATAACAATCATTTATGGGTACACAAGAAGTGAGAATCCAGGGTCTTAACTGCCCCTGACTCCACCAGAGTCTCCCCAGTTGATTTAATCTTTTCTAAATCCTTTTTGCTACCCAGCTTGGGGTTCTTCTCACCAACCCCTTTCTTTGGATCCTTTTGTTGAATACCCATGCGAGAAGAGGAACTAGAGCTCTTTCCAACTTCCACACCAATCTTTCTAGGCAAAGGAGAACCCTCTCCCCCATTTGTCAAAGTCCCATGCACAGGATCCTGTCCAGCCGAAACAATCAACTGTTGATCCGTGTCCATCTTCCCAACACCCGAGTCCTGCACAACCTGTATAACCTCTGAACCATTCTTTCCTGAACCCAAAGCTCCTTGATCCAAGTTCATCAAACCTGGATTCACTTCCTGTTGGTTGAGATCATCCAACACCTCAAACCTGTTAAAAGAAACATCATCCTGCCTCTCCCCCAGAGTCCTCTTCTGCCCCCGATTTCTGTTGTGAGCTTTGACAGGAATATATCCATCCTCTGCAATAACATCACCCGGAATAGGCCCCTTCCCCTTATCAGCCCCAGGTGGATTGCATGGAGTTTGGCCAGATTGGGTCCCTACTAGCTTAGCCCTAGGGCACCTGCGCTACAAGTGTCCATACTCATGACAAAATCGACACCGAAAAGGTAGAGTTTCATAGTCTATCTGTTGCACCCATGTATATGATCTTGCACTCACCTCCACAGAATCTGGAAAAGGCATGCTTAAATCAATTTCTACACAGATATGGGCAAAATTCATTACCTTTTTAAACTGCGTCTGTTGTGAAGACCCAACTGGTTTACCAAGCATTGAAGCCACCAAATGTAGGACATCCTCTCACCAACATTCGAATGGAAACCATGGTAGACGAACCCACACTGGAACCCTATTCGGGAGCTCCTAAGTCAGATTGAAACCCGCATGCCATGGCTTCATAAATAAACCCACTTGGTTATAGAAATAGGGATCCCCCTCAAAAATCCTATTCTGATCAGCCATGCAATCAAATGAAACCATAAAGTAATTATTAGCTAGGAGTATAATCTCCATTTCTCCTTCTGACAGCCAAGTCCTCTGAGCCCAATATTCCAAAAATTGCAATGAGACCCTTAAACCCATAAACTTACAATAAAAGGAGTGTTTCAAATAATATTCAATATCATCCGCCAGCAACTCCATCGAGATAACCCGGCGTAAACAAATTATTATCAAAAACCTTTGCACCCTGCTCCGAGGGTTTTGATCCAAAAGCTAATCGAAAATCCATCTTGGGGCTAATCCCAAATGACTCCCCTCGTGACATGACTCAGAACAATATCCAACGCGGGCATGCAAGCCCCCGAATCAAGAGATCAGAGGAGAACACACACGCAAGGGTTACCACAATACCCCTCCAGCTTCACCCACAACCCTCCAAAACTCACAAGTTTCAGCTTCAAAAAGAACCACCGTACCCCCAAGCAGGAAATCACACAACCCATGGAGAATGGCTGCGCACCAAACCCCACACAACACCCAACAACCTCCGCCCCACGAGAGCCTAGCAGATGGAGGGAACCTGACCAAGCGGCAGCACACCAAGTTCCACCTGGTCGCCACCACGCATAGAAGACACATGCCCAAATCTGCCGGCTCAAGCCCAACACCCACCTTTGCGCGCCAAGGGAACCAGCATCAGAAGGAAAAAGACAACCACGCACCACTCAGAACGCAGGAAAAGACCCCCCCACGGCGCACCAGCAAGAACTCACGAAGAGCGAGCTAGGGCACGGATGCCCTAGCTCGACCAACATAGCTCGACATCGCCATAAGAAATCAGGGAAGACTGAAGATTTTAAGGTGAACATATCCATTGATTTTTTTTGGAGTTGTAAGGAAAAGGTATTCATCATAAAATAAGTTATTGGAGTAACCAAAATCATAATTGGAAAGAATTAAAGAATGAGATGAGAAAGGTACCTACACTAATTTTTTATGGCACCAACAAGATATTTTCTTGAGCTTGAATATAGAAGATAAAAACATACTTCACACTCAACCCCATAATGGAAATAGGTGCACTCCAATTTACCAAATTACACTTGGAGGGGGTTTCCTATGATTGTTGGAACTATGGTCTAAAACCACAAGTGTATGACCTTGTGTGCAAATATTTGATGAATTTATTTGAACTCATTTGGATTGATTTGAGCAGAAATATGAGTTTGAGTGTTTCAAAGAGCTTACAAGCATCAAATTTTAGTAGGTTGTAGTGATAGAACCTAACATTTATAAAATTCAAATCACTTTTCTAATTGGTGACGACTTTGTTGAATCCTTCAAAGTTCTTGTTAGGGCATTTGAACCCACTTCTCTAGAAGAAGCAATCAAAAGAGATTTAAAACTTGAGCCACCTATGATTAAGGGAAAAAATTATCTCAATCCAAGGCACCCACCTTTGTGTAGCATAAAGGAAATGCCCACAAGGGGTTATTTTTCTCACATCCAATGTAGATCACACCTCCACTACCTAGAACTAAGAGGATAGATAACTATAGTAGAAATGAAATCTAAAGGAAGAAGCTATGTTTTTTTTCAAGGACCCATTTAGACCAAGTCATAGATTCCTTGGTAAAGGAAAAGTACATTGAATTGAGCTAATATATGGCAGTGATTTAGATCTCAAAGAATATGAGCCACAATTAGTTATAAAGGAGAATGAAACTAAAAAGGAGGATGAAAATATAAATGGGGTTGCACTTACAACTATTTTAGGGGCACCCAAATATTATTCTTTCAAAGCTCTATAAGTAAGTTAGGAAATTATTTATAATGCTCATTAATAAAGGGGCTGCCCTCAAATTCATTAATGAAGGCTTGGTGATTAAGTGAGACCTAAAAACTAAATATTGTGAAGGATTCAATATCATTTTTGTTGATGGATTCATAATTCCATGTATCAAAATAATGTAGGGTTAGGATGGATTGGCATGGTTTAGTATATAATGGTTGAACTCCCTTGGTGAGTTTTCATAGAATGATCAATGGAACTAAAGTTTAAATTTTAAGGGAGATATGTGGAGCTCAGAGGAATTTATAGTAGAGGTGGTAATATCTAAATGGATCAAAAAAAATTTCTACAAAGGACAAGTTGCTTGGTTAGTACGTTGTTGGATCATGCCTACAAATTTATCCAACAATAAGCAATATACTTATCATTTTTTTAGGTAGGATATTTTGAATAAGCATCATATTGTTTTTAGAGATTTGCCTCTAGAACTACCACTTGATAGAGGATTCTAGCATATTATAGAGTTAGAACTAGGCTCTAAGCCTATCATGACCACTTCTTACCACCACCCAAGAATGTATAAAGAATGGATATAAAACGTCATTGAAGAGCTCTTAGAGGTGGGTCACATTAGGACCAATTCAATTCTATTTGCCTCATCCATAATTTTTTTGAATAAAAAGGATGGCACTATGTGGATGTGTATCAATTATATAGTTTTGAACAATAAGACCATAAAAAATAGGTATCTCATTCCTTGGATTGATGAGATAATTGATGAATTTTGTATAGGTATGCATTTTTAAAAGATTAATATGGGATCAAGTTATTGAAAGGATGAGAATGTACATAAAAAAAATTGAAGTTTCACTTTGGGAATTTTGATTTCTTAGTTATACCTTTTGTAATAACAAACACACTAGCTACTATTTAGTCATGTATGAACCATTTTTTTTATAAATAAATTAATAAAATTGGTGTTGGTTTTCTTTGATAATATTTTGATTTATATAAAGACTCGTTAAAATCATTTGGAGTGATTAGATATCATCCTTGGAGTATTATAATAGTATTCCCTTTTTTTAAAAGAATCAAATTGTAAGTTTGGGGTTGTCGAGCACTATCAATAGTTAATAAATATGAGTAGTAAGGATGTTCACTTCACTCAATGGATATCATTATCCTATATCAAGTGACCTACTGATTATGATATGCTACATTTATCATGTCAAATCCAATGACATAATCTTCTTGACTGGTCATAGTACTAAATGTACAACTAAATATTTTAGGGGCTTAACTTAGGCAGTAGTGTATAGCAAGAAAATAAATTTTATAAATACAAGAAAATATATTCTATAAAGTTCAGTTGAACAAGAATTACATAACCATTGCTAGAGGTTTTTTGTTGATGCTATAGGTTAATATTTTATTAATAACAATAAATTGGCTAAAAAGGTAAATTTAGCTAATATTGCTAAATTATTGAAACTAAAAAAATTAAAGAATGGTTATAGTTCACCTCAATTGGGCTCTTGCCTGGGTCAACTGCACCTGATCTCTTCTACTTCATAAAGTATTAACTAAATTATATTCTTCTATAATTCTCACATAATATTAGCTAATATAGAAAAGTGGCCTTGAATTATCTACTAAAAAAAATATAACTTTTAGGAAAATTTGTTTATCTAGATATGTTGAATCTTCATAATATATATTGACTCTTGCCTCTAAAAACTTACTGGAATCTTAAAAACTATGATATAATTGTGTACTTTCTCTTAGTGATACAAGAGGAGGATTATCTTATTTTAGGAATATAAATGCAACTAGAAGACTAAATGTAATTAAACCTAAGTGTTGGGTCCCAAAAATGTTGCTCCACTTCCTAGAACTCTATTTCTCAATCCCACAAATTATTCAATCTATTTCTTCAATCACACTAATCATGTAATCAATTTGCATAGATTATGCACATATAAATCCTTTCAACATCTTTCGACCGTCGATCAAGATATTCTACTACGCGATCTTGATCGTCCATTTCAAATCATAATTTCTATATAACAAACC
>VDFB02082107.1:0-28457 GCA_007258455.2 Sequoia sempervirens
TCTTTTGCGGAGGTGGATCTGGGTTGGGTTTTGGTCTCGGGTGGTCATTTTGGTTTTCATCTCTTCCCCTACTCCGGCTCTGCCTCCATCTCTTTCCTAGTTCCAGCTCTGACCTTGTTTGGTTCCCGTTCTGCTTGCCTTTTGATTCATTGACCTGCTTGGCCGGTGCACTAGCAACTTAAGTTCCCCCCGAGCCCCTTTGTCTCATTGTTAACCAGCCCCGCATTGCTTTCGTTGTGACCTCTGGCACTCGGGATAACCTCTCGGTAACCCCGTGTTGTCTCCCCGAGTTCTCTTTTCTGTCAGCCTATGTTGGTTATGTTGGGGAGATGTTTCCCCAACTTTTTTGTGTCTCATCGATGGGCTTTTCCCATTGGTGTGTTGGTGTCCACTCGAGGTGAGGTCTTCCTAACTCCCCTTGGTCTCCCCAAAATCCTTTTGCTGCCCCTAGTGTAATGCCATTGGTGTGAAGTCACAACGAGATTGCAATGTTATACCGACCGATGGTGAATGGATGTGTTTCGGCAAAAATCAGGGTTCTCGGGATAAGGTCTTAGCGAAGATATATTGTCTCCCCGACTTGTGCACATGGAACGGTTCATCAGCGTGAATCAGATGGTTGGGCTAAAATTCAAAGATGTCTCGGCGACAGGTGCATTTTGTATTCTATCGTCTTATGTTTTGTATTTTGGCGGGAGGTCTTGGTGAAGGGGTCAGGTCTTGCTGACATGATTTAAAGTGGCACTCAACAGGAGTTCTCTCTTCCCTTGGTGACCTAACATGCTTGGCTATTTCAGCATAACTTTTCACTCTACATAGCGTCTCACTAAGGATTTCATGTTATGGCGATAGGTGGACTCTGTCAGCGAGAGAACCATTTTGTCTTGGCAAATGTGAGTGACCTCAGAAGTTTTTGGCAAAGCAATGTGATATCTACAAAGGGTCTCCCCAAGACTAATAAGCTACAGCAACAATGGGTGAGTGCAAGGGCATCGGTATAGAAGGTCATAAGTCTCGGCAACATATAATGAATGAGATGGGGTTTTCGGCGAGAGGTCTCGACGAGTGACTTTCAGTCTCGCCGATGGAACATAAAGGGTCTTCGTCGGCATAGGCTTTGGGTTATTTTAGCGACATCGCATGGGGGGTTTCTTTCATAGGCTCTTCGGTGAGAGTTATTTTCTTCTGGGAGATGTCTCCCCGACCATTTCCTCTCTCACCGATTGTGTTGGCCCCTCGATGTAGCATGTTCTTTTCGACGAGATGTCTCCTCGAGTTCCTTCTGTCTGGACGATATGCCTGGTGACATTGATGTAACTGTTTTTGTCACCTGGAGGTCTTCCCAACACCGCTTTGTCTTGCCGACAGTGGTGGCCTATTTCAACAGTCCAATGATATTTAAACGACAGTCGTCCGATCTCAATGATTGACGGCAGAGATTCAAACATGCACATGGCTAGGGTTTGACGGGTGTTTGTGTGCAAAGAACAGAGGCCTGGAGAATTCATGGTGATAGGTGGAATGTGGCTAGCTCCGCCAAAGCAGCATTCATGGAGACGCGACTTTGGGACAAGGAGGGCATGGCTCGAGTGTGGATGCGCGGATTCGGCGATAGATTTGGTGCAAGTTGATTGATCTCTATCCATGCAGGATTGTCCCTCCTGATAGATATCTGACCAGAGGCATTTATGTAACCAGAGAAGTTGTTGAAGGTCACAGCGAGGGTTTTGATTGGTCATGATGCAGTTGGGGTTTGACGTGGCATGTTGATGTGGCTTTGAGTTGGGTGACGATCCCTAGACTATTTAAAAGGAATTTCTAAATCATTTGTAAGGGTCTTTGGCCAAATTCTAAAATTAGAACTAAAAGAGCACTAAGTGAAAGAGTCAGGTTTTTACCAGATTTTGAGGTCTAGGATTATAGTCTACAAATTATAAGGTTCTTGGACGCATACCAGAACCCAAATGTATATGTTTAGGTCTTCGAGTCTCTCCTTTGGATTGTACATTTGAATTGTTATTGAAACTAATCAAGGATCATTCCATTAGCCTTTGTAATACTTTCTTGCATTGCCTATTTTGATAATAGCTCATGTTCAAGGAACAGGTTAAATTGCTTTCATCATCTCAGAAATTCATATGTATGATTGAAGGATTTGATAAGTAGTCTTTAAGATTTGATCACTAGCTGTGGGATTAATAAGGTTAATTTCAAATAGGCTTTATTTGTCCAAGTAATCATTCCTTCTATTTACAGATTGTCTTGACTCCTAGCCCAATGGATATGGCACTGATTTGATATATGCTATTTGTCTTTAAGGTTTCAGTTATCTTACTTAAGAACATTCATTCAAGTTAATGTTTCCTATTTCATGAATGACATTTTTGTTTAATCCCATTCTCTGTTAACTTTCCTTTCTCAACCAATAGTTTGCCATCTCTTGGATGAGTGTGTGCACTTTAACCATGGCCGAGAATGCATTTGCTTAATCTTATATGAGTCTTGTAGGAGTATGTACTGGTTGCTTATAAGAAATCTCAAGGTGTACTTAAGGAACACCCTCCTGGGTCTTGCAGAGTCTAAAGTGAAGGAGAAAGCAAAAACAAGGTGTTGCATCTCATTAGTTGGCCACCTATCTAGCAAGCATTCAAGCATTGAGTGTGGCAAGCTCATAGGTGTTTGCTCAGACCTGCTGGTTAGTTGTTTCCTAAACAAGAAAAGAAACCAACAAGATGGCAACTCTTCTAGGGACCTATGTTTCATATTGAATAGAATCTCCAAGGTGTTTTATCCCACAGTTTGTTCATAGAGTTAGTCATTTAAGAACATTGATCAAGAATAGCTTATGTCCCTGCCTTTGTGTTTATATTCCTGAGTGATTCCTAGTCTTATTCTTGTTAAAGTTGTAGTTACCAAGCTCTGAAAGTCTTGTTATATTCCAAAAAGTAACACCATTGTTACTGATCTGTCCCAAGAAGCTTGGGTGGTGACTCTGAAGTCTTTGTACCAGTGCAACCAATATTTACCGATATAGAAGAAGTTCAGAGCAGAAATTCAAAGAGTCAAGAAGGCTGAAAGAATCCCAGTTCAAATGAGGAGAACATGAGGTTATTACAAAAACCATCCAAAGCAAGAGCTGGAAGAAGAGTTGCCTAGAAACAAAGGAAAATGGGTGAAGGAAAAACTAGCACAAAAAGGTATGTCTACACCGCATCCCACCCCTAAACATCAAGTTTCTTCTCATTTCGGTTCACAAAGTGAAAGAGATTTGGTAGATTTAGATGATAATGTATTCAATGAGAGAGGGGAAGTGCATATGAAAAATATTGTAAATGAATATTCATTAGATCATGGCCAAAATGCCATACAACAAAGGGGAAGGGGTAGATTCCAAAGGAATAATAGGAATACCCGGCATGCTAGGACCATAGAATTCCCTACTCCCACACCTCTTAGGGCTACCTTTGTCCCAAATGATTCATCCACTAGGGATGACTATTCCCACAACCCGCATCTATACGAAACTGCTAGTACAACTTCTGATAGAGAGTCTACATTACCTAATGAGGATGAGATCTCTGATGATATACAAAGACTTAATTAGAAAATTGATGCACTAAATGAGAGTAGGAAACAAAGAGAAGCAACAAAAGAGAAAAAGATAAGAGATGCTATGGATCAGAGGGATGAGCTGCGTAGAAGAGTTAAAGAGATGGAAGCCATGGATAGATTGGCAGCCCAAAAAAATGAGGAGGATACCCTGGTATTGCTAGAAACTTCAGGAAGGATCCTCTTTGACCCCCTGGTTAATAAGATCACAAATAAATCTCAAGGTCATAGGGTTGAGGAACATGTTGTTCCTCTTCCTAGGGATACCAGTAAATAGCCTCAAAATGTGGACAAAGGTAAGCGTCCTATGCAGGAAAAGAAAGGAAATGAGGGAGTAAGGATAAATGAAGGAGGTGTTGAGAAGAACACAGATCAAAATAACATTGCCTCACTTTTTGATAAGCTAACAAGAGAAAATGAGGAGTTGGAGAGAAAAACAAGGGAGATGGAATTACTTGCAGCAAACAAAGAAATGAAAAGGAAGCTTAGTTTCCTTGAATCTACTTTGAAGGACCCTACCCCTGATGATCATAACAAATGTGGTCAATCTATTTCTTCAAACCCTAATAATGGTGATAGAAGCTCACCCAGGGATAATCCTTCCAGTTCCCTTCCACCCCCTAGAGGTTATGAAAAGGCTATCCATTTTGTTGATCTACAAGAGCCTCAAGATCGACAATCCAGTCATGAAGATGAAAGCCAGAGAGACACTGATACCCAGGGTGAAGAAAGAAGACCTGTGAGAAGAGGAGTGACTCATATTGATAGATACAGGCAATTATGTTTTGATAATATCCCTGATTACCCAAACCCTGTACCTGATAATGCTAGGAAACATGTGCCAAAGTTTGCAGGCAATAATGCTATCAGTGGTGAGGATCACCTTAAAGCTTTTCAAAGTTTTTTAGAGGACTTTGAGCTATGGGATGAGGATGTAGCCATGAAATACTTCATGCAATCTCTGATAGAGGATGCAAGAGACTAGTACAGAGGTCTTCCTGATTTAAGCATTGATTCTAAGAATTATTTCTTCAGAATTTTCAGAGAGTAGTATGGTGACCAAACTGACCCAAGGTTCAGGCTGCATGATTTCAATAATATCACAAAGGGACATAATGAAATGGCTAATGAATTTAATGCAAGATTCAAGAAAGAAATGGCTACTGAATTTAATGCAAGATTCAAGAAAGAAATGGCTAAGGTCCCTGTTTCTTTTTGACCTAATGAAAGATCATGTATGTTTACTTACTGTAATGCCTATGACAGCAAGATGTGCTACTTGCTAAGAGATAAAGATCCACAATCTCTGCAAGATGCCTACAAGATGGCTGTAAACATTGAAAATAATAGAAGAGCATCTGGTAAGATGGGTAGGAGAGATGATCCCATGCTTACCAAGGATTCCAAGCCTTCAAATGAGAAGGAGGTCAAGGATGCAGCACCAGATGACAAATGGGATCAAGTTTTGAGTTTGTTGCAGAAACAAGCAAAGGCCGAAAAGCCTCAATTTCAGAGGAATGAGAGGCCCCCAAGGCTACAAGACTATCCATATCACACTAACTAGAATAATGGGAGGCCTATCCAAAATAATTAGAGGAACTTCCATGGAGTGCCTGATCCACTATAGAAGAATACCTCAAACATGGCAGATGATCTACCATGGTGTGATGCTTGCAAAATGCCACACTCCTCACATCAGTGTACTGTTGCGGCCAAAGCAGTGGAAGAAAAGCAAGGAAGTTATGAGGAAGGTGATTATCCTGGCAACCCTAATGAGACTTTGAATGTGTTCATGAACAAGTCAGATTTGGAGTATGAGGAATTTTCCTTTGACTGTGGTGCTGATACAAATGAGACAGATATACAAAGACAAGAAGGTCTTCTTCATCAGTAGCAAGTATTTTCTGATGGAGAAGGGGATGATCAGTTTACTGCTTACAACCTTGAAACCTGTGGCATTTCTTTGAGAAGACCTTCTAATGAAGAGATAGAAAGGTATGCGGTCGCACTGGCTGCCAGGGCTCAGGCTAGAAATGATATTCACCTCAGAAATAGGGTGGTAAAGGCTAATCCAAGTCACCAAGGGGGAATATTCATCAAAGAAAGTGATACTGATCCTAAACGGACTAGAACTGAAAAACATAAAGGTGAGTACCAAAGCTAAGGAAGTCAAAGAGCCAAGAATTTGGGCTAAAAAGAATGACAAAGCTAAGATAACCAATGAAGCTACTTCATTAGATACAAAGATGAAAGAATTGAGGCCTGCAAATCAAAGTGATGGTAAGAAAATAGATGCACTGACTTCTCATGAAGTTATATTCCCAGAGATTCCAAGTTATGCACCAGTTGACATGTTTCAGGTCCTATCTCAGATAAGGGTCATAGTCCCACTTCTTGAGATGATGAGGATTGATGACCATAAGCATAAAACAATGGCAGTCATCAAGAGCATTGCTGGGAATAATCAACCCAAAATGGAAGCTCAAATACCTGAAACAAGTGCAGGTTAGGTGAAGGATGATGCAGATGGATTGAACGAAGATGGGTATCCTGAGGTCTATCTAGGAACTACAGTCACTACTAACCCTGATCTCGTCAACCCCTTCTTTCTGACCCTGATTATCAATGGAAACTTACTTAGAAATTGTATGATTGATTCAGGTGCCTCAAATAATGTGATGCCTGTCAAAATCATGGAGGAAATGGGCTTAAAGGTGGATAGCACTTATGGAAAATGCTATGCTATGGACTCAAGGGAGATCCCTATGATTGGAATCATAAATGAAGTATCATATAGATGACAACTTGCCCTGAGAAGGAACTTGTCATGAATGTCATAGTAGCTGACATCCCTCCAGCATATGGAATGCTGCTCTCAAGGAAGTGGTGTGCTTCTATGGGAGGAAGTATACAACGTGACTTATCATTTGCTACATTCTTAATTGATCAGAAGGATGTTAAGATTGTTTGAGAGTCAAGGTGCAAGCATATGATTGAATCTATTGATAAAACAAAAGAACCTCCACTCATCAACTTTGTTGACACTGATATGGATACCTTTCAAGTAGAGGAAGCAGAACAAGAGGATGGAGAGACCAAGTCAGTACCAATAGTTAAAGAAGTCATGTAGACTACCTTAAAAGAGTCAATATGGACTATGCACTTTGATGGAGCTTGCTCCAAGGATGGCTCAGGTGCTGGTGTCTTGGTGGTATCACCACAAGGTAAGAATTTTAAGTATTCCTTTCTACTCCAATTTGCATGTACAAACAATTTAGCTAAATATGAAGCCTTGTTGCTTGGCCTGAAAATTGCCTCTAAACATGGTATAAAATCACTGAGGGTATTTGGTGAATCAGAATTAGTAGTCTCTCAAGTCAGGTCTAGATTTGTCACTAAGGACAAGCGCTTGAGGCAATATATGAATGAAGTGTGGGATACCATTGAGGCATTTGATGCCTTTAGAATATATTGGGTAGAAAGAGGTAAAAATGCCAAGGCTGACTTGCTGGCCAATATCGTTGTCAAACTAGATGAAGTGACCTTTAATGGTATTTCTAGCATTGAGGTACAAACTAGGCCTATAGTGCCTGATAATATCTACAATTGGCAGGTGTTTCAAGATGACAATGATATCTTGAGATTCCTGCACTGTGTTGACCAATATGAACATCAGAAGATTGATTTTGGCTCACATGTGGTAGAAGAAAATGGTAGAGAGACCTTGTTTGGGAATGAAGTAAGTCAACTGAAGAGCGACAAAATCCCAAAAGGACTGGTAGCATTGGAAAGAATCTTTGAAGGACCAGACAAGTCCAATACAAGAAAAGCAGCTACCCATAAAGAAGACCTAGAGGAAATCAATCTAGGGACTGATAGTGCACCAAAAAAGGTATACATAGGCAAGAAGATGAAACCTCATGTAAGGAAGATGCTGATTACCCTATTGAGGACATATAGGCATGTGTTTGCCTGGTCTTATGATGACTTGAAGGCTTACAGGGAAGACTTGTTCCAACATGAAAATCCCCTGAAGCCTAATGTGAGACCATTTAGGAAAAAACAAAGGCCTATCAATCTAACCTTGAGATCCAAGATGCAGGAAGAACTAACACAATTGAGTGATGCAGGGATTATTAAGCCTATAAGGCACTCATCATGGGTGTCAAACCTGATTCCTGTCAGAAAAAAGAATGGTGATCTCAGGTTGTGTGTGGATTTTAGAAATTTGAATATTGCATCATTGAAAGACAACTATCCACTCCCAAACATGGAGGCAATGCTGTAGAAAGTGACTGTTTGTGAATTGATGTCCATGATGGATGGATTCTCTGGTTACAACCAAGTCATGGTGAAAGAATCAGTGGTACAAGACAATGTTCACCACACCATGGGGAACCTATGTCTATGTGAGAATGCCTTTTGGCTTAATTAATGCTGGTGCCACTTTTCAAAGAGCCATGGATGTGGCCTTTGTTGAGTTTTTAGACCTATTCCTTGTTGTTTACCAAGATGACTTGACTGCTCATAGCAAGAGAGAAGAGGACCATTGCTCTCACTTAGAGAAAATCTTTGTCAAAGCGTTGGAATATGGTATTTCCCTTAACCCCAAGAAATGTGCCTTTTGGGTTAAGGAGGGAAAATTACTGGGGCACATTGTCTCAAAAGATGGCATCAAAATTGATACAGAAAGGATAGTAGCCATTGACAGGATCCAACCACCAAAGAATGTCAAGGGGATATAGTCTTTCTTTGGTCAAATAAACTTCTTGAGAAGGTTTGTCACTAACTTTGTAGAAATCAACAGACCTATCTCCAAAATGTTGAAGAAGAATGAGAGGATAGTCTGGTCAGAAGAGCCCTTAAAGGATTTTCAAGCCATTAAAGAAGCAATAAAAGATGCTCCTGTGTTGAAGACACCCGACTATTCAAAGCCTTTCCAGTTGTTCACCTTTGCTTCTTTTCACACTATAGTAGGGGTGTTGTTACAGAAGAATGATAATGGTTTTGAGCAGCCCATAGCCTTCTTTAGTAAGTATTTACAAGCTGTAGAATTGAAATATGACATAAATGAGAAACAGGCATATGCACTAGTCAAGGCTATCAAATATTTCAGGCATTACTTAATAGGAGTTGTCATAGTTGCGTATGTGCCTAGTGCAGCTATCAAAGACATTTTCACACAGCAGGAGGTGTCAGGAAGAAGATGTAGATGGATCAACAGGATCCAAGAATTTAACATTGAGGTCCAAATTACTAAGTTGGTGAGAGGATAGGGATTGGCCAAGCTTATGGCCCAAGCCAATTTTGAAGCAAATCAGATAAACTCATTGGAAGAGGAAAATAGATTACACATCTGCTATATGGAGCACTCTGACTAGTACAAGGATGTGATATATTATCTATAGAACATGAAATACCCTGACAATCTGAGTGAAAATGAAAAGAGAACGATAAAGCTACATGCTATCAAATCTGTTATCGTAGAGGGAAATCTCTGGTGGAGAAATAGAGAGGGAGTCATGCTGAAATGCGTTGATCAAAATTAGGCATTATAACTTCTAAGGGAGATGCATGGTGGAGTCTGTGGCGGACATTACATGGCCAAGACAACTGCACACAAGGCGATGAGGGCTGGTCTTTGGTGGCCTACTATATTTAAAGATGCACATTAGTTTGGGAGGACATGTGATGCTTGTCAACGTTTCTCTGGTAAGCTGAAATTCTTTGGTAACCTTCCTCTTAGACCAGTTGTAGTGCAATCTCCATTCCAGACTTGGGGCATTGACTTCATAGGTGAGATATCATACAAATCTAGTGGGGGCCACTCCTGGATATTGGTAGCCACTGATTATTTTACCAAGTGGGTGGAATCAAACCCAACGAAGAAAGCAACTAGCAAAGTGGTGATTGACTTTTTGATGAATAACATTTTGACAAGGTTTGGATGCCCAAAGAGGATTGTATCCGATAATGCTATGTGTTTTAGATCTGAGGAATATACTGAATTTTGTGAAAGATATGGTATCTAGATCTCCTACTCATCACCATACCATCCACAAGGAAATGGACAAGCTGAGTCAAGCAACAAGAGCTTGATGAAGATCATCAAGAGAATCCTAGACCAGAACAAAAGGGCATGGGATTCTAAATTGAAATTGGCACTCTGGGTAGACAGGGTAACTGTGAAAAGGGCAATAGGTTGTGCCCCATTTGACTTAGTTTATGGGATAGGAGCTAGATTTCCCAAAACAACCTGATAGAGATGTACAAGTTTATCCAGGTTTATGATGATGAAATTGACAGTGAGATGCAATTGAGAATGGATGCTCTCACAGAGCTAGATGAGACTAGAAGGGATGCTCAAAGGAGAAGTGCCAAGTTGCAAATGCAAGTGAAGAATCTGTATGACAAAAGGACAATTGCAAGGAATTTTGAGAAGGGAGATTTAGTCTTATTATGAAATTCCAGATTGGAAGATAAGGGAAAACATGGCAAATTTGATGCAATCTGGCTAGGTCCATTTGTGATCAGCAGTAAGTGGGGAGAAGATTCATATGTTCTTTAGGCTTTGACAGGTGAGATTCTTGAATTGCTAGTTCATGGACAGTTCTTGAAGTTGTAGTTCTCTTGAGGTATCTCTTTTCCATGAACAATAGCTTAGAGTTTGCTTTCCGTTTTGTTTTCTTGTCTGTGTCTACTGGCTCTATCTAGGCCAGTTCCTGGTTTTTTTTGGTCTTTTCTGTCTGGTCTGCTCTCCCAGTGATCTGAATTCTTGCTATGCCCACCAGGGGCATACATCCCCAACTAGAGCCTATGTTAGTGCCATTTCTGGTTCTCTCATTGTCTAGTTGTGTACTCTTGTTTTTCATGATAAAACTTTAGCTATGGGGTGTGTTTCATTTTGGCACGTGGGGTAAGTGGGCTCCCACAAGAGTTGAGCTCAGCGTGCCATGTCTTCATATCTCAGGTGGCCAAATTTTCCTTTTCTTCCTTGCCTTGTGTTTTTCCTTGTCTGGCAGAGGCGGGATCAGAGTGAAATCAGGATAAAGATTTTGCCTTTCGCTCCTCTTTCGGGTTTCATTCCGCCTCCGGTTCCACATCTTTGATTTTCCTTTCGAATTTTGTTTCCTCAGGCGGAGGCAAGATCGAAATGGATGCCGGTTTTGGAACCTTTCTCATGCTTATGGTCGGTTTCACCCCGCCCCTGTGGTTTCTCTGCCTCATATCGGTTCCGCTCAAGCTCACGGCCTTTTGCAGAGGCGCACAAAGCCGGTTTACTATGGTCCTTAGAGTTCCTGTCCCCTGCTCGCTCCGACTGCCTCTTTCCCCTGCCTGCTTTCCAACCTTGTTTGTCTCCCCGCTCGCTTGCCTTTGATTCATTGACCTTCCCTGGTCAGTGCACTGCAACTTAAGTTCCCCGAGCCCCTTTGTCTCGTCGTTAACCAATCCCTTGTTTCTGTTTTCACCGGCCCTGCGTTGCTTTCACTATGACCTCTGGCGCTTGGGATAACCTCTCGATGACCCCGTGTTGTCTCCCTGAGGTCTCTTTTCTGTTGGCTTGTGTTGGTTGTGTCGGGGAGATGTTTCCCCGAATTTTTGTGCCTCACTGATGGGATTTTCCCATCGGTGTGTTGGTGTCCGCTCAAGGTGAGGTCTTCATGACTCCCCTTGGTCTCCCTGAAATCCTTTTGCTGCCCCTAGTGTAATGCCATCAGTGTGAAGTCATAGCAAGATTGCAATGTTATATCGACCGATGGTGAATGGATGTGTTTCAGCAAAAGTCAGGGTTCTTGGGATAAGGTCTTAGCGAAGATATATTATTTCCCGACTAGTGCTTGTGAATGTCTATTAGCAAGACATTCACGCGGTTTCAGCGACTAAGGATGATCATATCGGCAAAGGTTGTGACTATTGGGGTGGTGTCTCACCGAGTTCTATATGTATCCTCGACTTGTGCACATGGAACGGTTCGTCAACATGAATCAGATGGTCGGGCTAACATTCAAAGATGTCTCGGCAATAGGTGCATTTTGTATTCTATCGGCTTATGTTTTGTATTGCGGCGGGAGGTCTTGGCGAAGGGGTCGGGTCTTGCTGACATGATTTAAAGTGGCACTCAGCAGGAGTTCTCCCTTCTCTCAGTGACCTAACATGCTCAGATGTTTTGGCATAAATTTTCACTCTACATAGTGTCTCACCGAGGATTTCATGTTATGGAAATAGGTGGACTCTGTCGGCGAGAGAGCCATTTTGTCTTGGCGAATGTGAGTGACCTCGGAAGTTTTCGGCAAAGCAATGTGATATCTACAAAGGGTCTCCCCGAGACCAATATGCTACAACGACGATGGGTGAATGCAAGGGCATTGGTATAGAAGGTCATAAGTCTTGGCGACATATAAATATTGAGCTGGGGTTTTCGGTGAGAGGTCTCGCCAATGGAACATAAAGGGTCTTCGTCGGCATAGGCTTTAGGTTGTTTTAGTGACATCGCATAGGGGGTTTCTTTCATAGGCTCTTCGGTGAGAGTTATTTTCTTCGGGGAGATGTCTCCTCGACCATTGCCTATCTCGGCGATTGTGTTGGCCCCTCGATGTAGCATGTTCTCTTTGGCCAGATGTCTCCCCGAGTTCCTTCTATCTGGCCAATATGCCTGGTGACTTCGGTGTAACTATTTTTGTCACCTAGAGGTCTTCCCGACACCACTTTGTCTTGCCGACAGTGGTGGCCTGTTTCAACGGTCCAATGATATTTAAATGATAGTCGTCTGATCTGAGTGATTGATGGAAGAGATTCAAACATGTGCACGACTAGGGTTTCAAGGGTGTGTGCGCGCGAAGAACAGAGGCCTGGAGCATTCATGGCAATAGGTGGAATGTGGCTGGCTCTACCGAACCAACATTCATGGCGACACGACTCTGGGACAGGGATGGCATGGCTCGAGTGTGGACGCACAGATTCAGTGGTAGATTTGGTGCAAGTTGATTGATCTCTATTCGTGCAGGATTGTCCCTCCTAAAAAATATCTGACCAGAGGCATTTATGTGACCAGAGAAGTTGTTGAAGGTCACAACAAGGGTTTTAATTGGTCACGATGCAGTTGGGGTCTGACGTGGCATGTTGATGTGGCTCTGAGCTGGGTGACGATCCCTGGACTATTTAAAAGGAATTTCTGAATCATTTGTAAGGGTCTTCAGCTAGATACTGAAATTAGAACTAAAAGAGCACTAAGTCACAGAGTCAGGTTTTTACCAGATTTTGAGGTCTAGGATTACAATTTGCAAATTGTAAGGTTCTTGGATGCATACCAGAACCCAAATGTATCTGTTTAGGTCTTTGAGTCTGTCCTTTGGATTGTACATTTGAATTTTTAATGAAACTGATCAAGGATCATTCCATTAGCCTTTGTAATATTTTCTTGCATTGCCTGTTTTGATAATAGCTCATGTTCAAGGAACGGGTTAAATTTCTTTCATCATCTCAGAAATTCATATGTATGATTGAAGGATTTGATAAGTAGTCTTTAAGATTTGATCACTAGCTGTGGGATTAATAAGGTTAATTTCAAATAGGCTCTATTTTTCCAAGTAATCATTCCTTCTATTTGCAGATTGTCTTGACTCCTAGCCCAATGGATATGGCACTGATCTGATATATGCTATTTGTCTTTAGGGTTTCAGTTATCTTGCTTAAGAACATTCATTCAAGTTAATGTTTCCTATTTTATGAATGACATTTGTGTTTAATCCCATTCTCTATTAACTTTCCTTGCTTATCCAATAGTTTTCCATCTCATGAATGAGTGTGTGCACTTTAACCATGGCTGAGAATGCATCTGCTTAATCTTATATGAGTCTTGTAGGAGTATGTACTGGTTGCTTACAAGAAATCTCAAAGTGTGCTTAAGGAACACCCTCCTGGGTCTTGCAGAGCCCGAAGTGAAGGAGAAAGCAACAACAAGGTGTTGCATCTCGTTAGTTGGCCACTTGTCTAGCAAGCATTCAAGCATTGAGTGAGGCAAGCTCATAGGTGTTTGCTCGGACCTATTGGTTAGTTGTTTCCTAAACAAGAAAAACAACCAACAAGACTGACTTCAGAATTGACAGGGTATCAACTCAGATACTCATCCTCTTTGAGGATGATGGATGGGGCAGGGAATCTTGTGTTACCTCCAAATCAACATATTCCATTAGGTTTAAGGCATGCTTAGACCTGTCGATTCAGGTGGAGTCAATTACTGGTACCTATAATTTGTAGCAAACAAAACCTTTGAATACACACACACACACATAGATATATATATTCACACAATCAGGCACACCAAGAAAGGAATTCATAGTGTAGCAAGGTACTCATGAATGAGTAATATGATATTGTCCCTTTCGCTAAGGCACACTGAAGATAACACTCAGTAATTGAATCAACTCAAAAACCATCCGCTACATATCAATCATCAAAATGCCACACTTCCACAAAACACAACAAATTTATGCACTCAAAGCACACATTTTTCATTAAACATCTATCATTTACACGTAAGACATTCCACTTGAATCATTATCCAACACTAAATCTCATAACATATTCAACAAAATTCTATGATTTTACACCTTTTCAAAAGCATGAGGATACACTTTATCACTTCATAAGCACAATATTCCAGATTTAACACACATTCTTCACATACACACAAAAATTCACATCACCAGGGGTCACATCACAAGGCTACACAAGGGTCCATAATGTATCCCCGGTAGGAAGAATATCGGTGCATTGCACACTACACCAAGGGTCCTATCCATTCCACCAGTTTTCTGCACCATTGGACAAACACCACCTAAGGATAAATCTTGGGTTGCTAAGTGAGGATGACCAAAGGCAGAAAGAACAACCTCAAGAATACGAACAACTAGGTCAACGTAATGGGCTCATATGTATCCAGAGTTCCTAGTATATGAACCTAGGCTCTGATACCATGTGTAACACCCCACCACAAAACCCTAGAGGACAACATGCTATACACCTAAAATGGAACAATTTTTTTTTGAGAGGCAATATACACCAGATTGCAATTGAAACAATAACTTGTTCTCTAATCTAAGTCCTCTAAGGTTTTGAGGTTATGTTACTAGAATCCCATTAACGAAACTAGCATGAAAATTAAATCACCATATTAAATGAATTCCATCAACAATATAACAACATCCATACTAATCCAATTATCTAACATATGAAATAACATCATTTCCATTATCCATTACATACGAGAGTTGATGAATTAATTACATTAATTTATCATTACATCTTGAACAACAATGTATCTTCATAGACATGTGAGGAGAGTACATCAAAAGAATAATACAAGATACAATTGAATTATAGTACAATACAAATACATGAAGATACTCCACATGAATTGGAACAAGTGTAGAAGTCTTCATAACCAGGAGTAGTCACCACAAATATGAACAAAGTGAGGGAACCCAATGGAGAGCATGGAACGTTCCACTCAACCATGTGGAACCCTAAAGTCCACCCCCCATGCTAGGAGATAACGATAAGGTCCCACCACCAAAGCAAAGAAGAAGACAATAGCACAACACTAAAGGACTAACATGACTCCAACATACAAAATTAACAAACAAAATATAAAGAAACAACCGCTTCCAGAGGTACAAGAACAACAAGGGGAAAAAAAACAAGGCATACAAGGTTGCTATAGGGAGTAGTGTCATCACATAGTTTGCTATGGGATACCCTGTCGTAACTTTCCTAGGCTACCAGATCCCCATCTTGGGATACCCTGGCCACCTCTACCAGCTGCCAGAACCCCATACAAACTCATGTGGGATCAACATACCTTACAATTGGACTAGAAAGTTGATCTCACCATTCCATGCCTTCCCACTCATCTCAAGCCTAAAAAAGAACTTGATCCATGAGTGAGGCGTTATCTTGATTAATGTGAACTACCCAACCCCTTAATTTATTTTAGGTTATCACTGATTAAGAAACTCTTAATGAGTTACCCTGGACCTACCACTTTGTGCATCAAACCCTCATTGAGAGCCATTGCCCCTACTAGCAACAAAAGAACTCTATAGTCCACTAACTAAGTAAGCCAATTTGCACAACATATAAAGCCACAAGAATTATCACATAAACTGAGGTATGTACCAACTCACACAAACTATTGACAAATAACAATTCCATAGTGCAAGGTCAAAACCCACATAATCATAAAGCAAGTATAGAATCAAGTGTTCACAAAGAATGTAATGTCCCTATTTTAGCTATATGCCCTTCAGTGACTGATAGCCTTTTTGTAGAAGCCCGTAGGATTTTTAGAGGTTAAATTAGGGTTTCCTATTTTATAGGGGCTCAAAATCATTTTTGATGGCTTGCATGTTAGAGTTTCAGATGCTTGTCTAGTGGGGTTTTCAGGGTTTTCAGAGAGCTTCACAAAGATATAACATGCAAAGTGAGTTGAGAAACTTTTTAGAATTTACTATTTTTAGTAAGTTCTATTTTTGGTAGTGCCATCTTGGGCAGTAGCATCAGCATCCAGCTCAGTTTCCATTTTGGGCAGAGCAGTTTGGAGTATAGTTGGTTTTCAACATTTTTAAGGCACATTTTGGTAAAATGATTTATTTCAAGTCATTAATGTTATGTTTCCAAATTGATTCATTGGCCTAATGTAATGACTTGAAGTTGTGTTAAAAGGTAGTACTCAAGGGTGGATGCCTCATGGAGAAATTAAAATGATTTTTTATAATGTTTATTGTTCCTTGAAGTTTGGACGCCTAAGTAAGGTGGAATAAAGTGTTTTGAAAATTTAAATATTTCAAAAAAAATGAATAAGCATCCCTTTGGACGAAAATGTTGGGAATTTGAAAGGTCATCACTAACTCTATAAAAGAGAGGCTTTGCTCATTCATTTGGCATCTTTGGAAAATTATAACAAAATATTGTTGGATTGAATTTAGAACCCGACTAAGTGGAAGCTTAGCAATTTGACTTCATTCTTCGGGCCTGAAACTATGGTTCCCTAGATGGTGGATTGAGAGTGTGCTTCATTCAGAAGTGCACATTGAGCTTCATTGTTGGAGAATTTGATGTATTTCTCAGTTTTTGAGCTTGTTGGTTCATTCATGGCTGAAGGTGATTTTTTATATGCAACTCTTTGTATGAATTTTATTTTCTTATGGGTAATTGATCTAATGAAACCTATGCTAGAGGTGCTTCAATTTGTACATTGGTAGATTTATTGAGCAAATATCCATTTTCTTTAAGAAGGTTGAATTCTTTCCTAAGCCATCCCTTGTCTTTGAAGCTTATATTGGTTTGTTGGGAAGATTTCAACATTGTATATGTCTTGAAATTGTTCTTTCATGGACGCCTAGCCTTTGAGAAGGTTTATTTTTCATTCTCATTTGATTTTGGTGAGACATAGGTGGAGATATGAGAAATTCGATGGAGTCTTATCATGCTGGTCTGAATTGGGGTTTATTGAAAATTTATATTAGACCTTCATTTTATATTCTATGCTCAGTTTCTTGAAGTTCCAATTCATATATGAGTTTAGAATCTTATAGTAACTATTGCAGCTACATTGAAGCTCAAGTTTTCCCTTTGGTGGTTGCTTTGAATTGTTTAAATTCAGGTCATTTGGTTGGCTAGCATTGGAATTGAAGACTTTGCAGCCTCATTGAAGTTGGGTGAAGTGTGGTAAGAGATTCATCCTTTTTGATATGTTGTTGATTACTGGTTTTGAAAACTTAGTTGGTAGATTTTATATTAGATTTATTTCATAATTTGATTTCAGTTCATAAACTTCAATAATTGAGAGATTTTGAGGGGGGATCATTTATGTTCACTAAGCTTTGAAGCTATTGTAATTCACTTGTAATTTGCAGTAGTTCTTTACATTGTAAGACTGCTAATAGTAGTATTGTTTCAGTCCTTCTTTACTGCTTTACTTGTGTTAAGTTTTCACATTTGTAACCCTTAGATGGTTTACCACTAGTGTGGAAAAAGAACTTGTTAATCTCTCTTTTGCACCCACTGAAAAGTGGTGAATTCCCACTCATGAGTGGATGCCTGCTGCATTGGATGAATTAGTTTGTTTTGTAATTTCTTCCCCCCACTGTATTAGTGGAAGTGTCGAAAACTTTCATGGTTGGTTCACTTCCTAGCTCCATTTAATTGTAATTTCATTCCAGTTATTGTTTAGTTTTCTCTGCCATATGAAAACACCTCTCCTTCCTTGGGATTGAGTGTGCATTCTTGGCATTGAGATCTTTTAAATTTGGATTTCAATTTTGGAGTTAACGCTAATTCATTTGGCGTAGTGTTGATTGTTTGTGAAATTCTTGGGAAAAAATTGAAGGGGCTTATTTTAGTGGTATCAATGTAGAAGATCCTGCCATCCTATTGATCAGTGCTTCATGTTTAGGCAGATGAGTGACAGTGATCTTTGGTATTACACCCAAAGTTAGAAAAAATTCTAGTTCAGCTCCTTGTGGTATCCAAAAGTTGGCAGTTAGGCATGGCTAATGAAGAAGAGATGAAGTTGGTAGAGACTCTCTATATGGCTGGAAAGAGACTTGACAAAGAATTTCAGTCAAGAGAAAATGAAGAGAACATTCTTCATTTGTTAGAACAATGTTTGAGACAAGTGAAGCCATCAACTTTGGAGGAAATGCAGTTGGATTTAGCACTTGCAGTGAATTTTTTGAATCAACCCTATTGGTTGGGGCATCCTGATGAAGAAACACAGCTACTGATTTCTTCTTGTTTCATGGAGATAATAAGAATTGCAATTCCCCAATTGCCTTATGATGATGAAACTATGAAGATCATATTAAATATGATAGTGGAAATTTTTCAAGATTTGGATGAAACTGGTAGTAGCTTGTTTTCAAGAAGAGCAACTATTTTAAAGACATTTTATGAAGTTAGTGCTTGCATCTTATTGATAGAATTGGAGATGGAGAATCAGATTTATCACTTGTTTAATTATCTCTTTACCTCGACCTAGAGTGAGCAAGAAGAGGGTATGCTTGCAACTATCATGAATGTTCTAATCTCTACAATTAAATAAGTTGATACTCTTCCTAAAAGTGTCCAAACTCTTCTCTTGGATTCTTATAAACGTGAAGAGAAGATTTCTCCCATTGCTGATTTTTTAGTTAAAGAAATTTTCAGTCAATGTGAAGATAAGTTGAAACCATTTTTGAAGAAAACTATTGTGAAAAAATAGGAGATTTCTGAAGCTGAAGAGGAGAATAAAAGTTGGAATCCCTTTGAATACATTGCAAAATTTTAAGGGGTATCTACGAATTTGCACTCATCCAAGCATTCTGTAGAAGAATGTAATGTGCCAATGGAAGCCTTGAAGACTAGTGAGGTACTCTTTTTTTCTATAGAGGAGAACAGTGAGTTGACATGTGTTAAGAAGCCTCATGTTGAAGATTCAAAGACAAAAATTTTGGAAACAAAAATTGAAACAAAGATGCATGAAGAGGCCATAAGTGTAGATCCAAATGAAGGAGAAGTTCGGTTAGTTGAAGATATTTGTTCAACCAACGAATTGCTTCTTCACAATTCCAGAGAATGCTAGTTTGAAAGTCAAGTCAAGGAGGATAAGAAGAGAGAGGAAACTAAAGTCTCTTCCCACTTCAAAGTTGATTTGATAAATTCCCTTGAATCATGTGTAGAAGACAACATGGAAGGTGAAGCTTCTAGTAGTTTGAAGGAAGATTTCTCTTCACCTGAAATCAAGCTAAGGCAAAAAGCTAAGGAATTGAAAGGCACTATGGATGGAATGATGAAGAGTGTTCATCACATGTGAGAAAAGTTGAGGAGTACAACTAAAACCATTTTTGAAATATTTATCCATTAAAGTGGTTCTACATCATCTTAGCCAACATATGAAGATTGCAGCTCAAGTTCACAGATTGTTGGAAATGGAATTCAAATTTTGTCAAATCTTGATAGAATTCATAGGCATGTAGAATAATTGATTTATGATGTGCCTAGGGGAGAATTTGTATGTTTCATTTCAATTGAAGATATGAGGTCCATTAAGTTTTCCTTGGAGGAAATTAAATCTAGGATTTTGCACATCATTCATGACAAAGACAAAGTGGCTGAAATTGCTGACAAGGCATTGAAGTGGAACAAGCTTACCAAAGTAAAGTTGCAAGAAGTGCATGAGACTCTAATTGAAGTAGAGAATCAGATTTTAGTTGTTCAATATTCATGGGAGCAAGAAAATAAAAGAAGAGTAGAGGAGCTTCAAGTAATTCTTGATGAGCTTGATTTCATACAAGAAACATATGATTCAATCTCTTGTATGAACAAGGTGCTAGTAAGGTTCATGTAAATCCTCTTTTTGAAAATGATGGAGTTGCATCAGAGATTACTAAAGGAGGAAATTTAAGTTTGTCTTCCAACATTGGAGAGTTGATATGTGAGTTGCACAAATTTGAATCTACTACTACTCCCAGTTCATCCTTTCAACAAGAAATGGTAACTCATGAATTACAAAGAAATGAAAACATTCTTATTGTTCATCAATAGAGAGATGATCGACATATTGATGAAGGTTTAATTCATTATTTGATGAGGATGCTTGTGAGGCTCTTGTCAGATTTTAGTACATCTTCATCTTCTCTTAGAGTGATTGATTTCAGAATTGTATTTGATGAAGGATTCATGAAATCTTTCTGGAAAATCATGTCACAAGATTCTAGATTCTATTTATTCAATGAACATAGGTTGGTTGATTATTTATTGGAGTTTCAAGAAGAATCAATTCAGATGGAATGAGAAAATTAGAGGATTCATGTGAGAGCAGTTCTCCACTTGAGAAGTGGTTCTTCATGGTGTTATGCCTTGCATAACCACCCCATTTTATTCTAGAACAAAATGGGTCCCCCTTTTTCTTTTGTTTTCTTTGCCTTTGGTTGTTTGGTTTGGTCCTAGGAGTTCTTTTGTTTTCCTCCTAGGTCTGTCTTTTGTTCTGTCCAATTTTGGTTCTGCCTTAGCTAGAGTTGGGTTTCTTTTTGTTAGAATTGAAGGCATGATGAAAAATAGTGTATTTTATATGCTTTGAGGACTAATAGAGGAATTTTTATTGTAGGATTAAATCATGCACTTGATGATATTTCTCAAGGAACTCAGTTGGAAAGCATACCTCAATCACATTTGGTATAAAACTCTTCAAAGACTAAGGTCGTTGAGACCAGCTTGGTGTCTTGCTGACTGGAAATTTGGTTATGTTCATTTGAAATCCAAGGGTCATCGAGACATCTTGGTCAGCATGAGTTTTTGTATATCTCTCTCGCTTGGGAAATCTCGCCGACCGTTGTTCACAAGCCCAGCGTCGGGGAGAGTGGTTTGCCCTCGGTGTGATCTCTCGCCGACCGACAATGTTTCGCCGAAAGAATTTGTGCTCGAAGAGAGGTCATGCCGACCGATGGGGGTCTCAGCAAAAGGTTGTGGCTTCGGGGTAAGGTCTCACCAACAGGGTGAGGTCTCACCGAAGTGGGATGGTTTCGGGGAGATGTCCTACTGACACAGGGGAGTCTCACCAAAAGGTTTGAGTTTGGCATAATGTTTGGCTGAATGGTGGAAGTTTCGGTGAAAGGGTTTGTGTTGGGGTGATATCTCCCCGAAAGGGTAATGTCTCACCAATGGTTGTTAGTCCCGCTGAAGGGTTCTCCCTTCGATGTAATGTTTTGAGCTCGGTGAAAGGTCCTGCCGACAATGGGGAGTCTTGCTGATAGCGATGGACTTGCCAATGGAAAAGGGACATCAGTATGACTCTTAGCGCCCACTATGACCTCTTTCCAAGTGCGATTATCTCGGCGATGATAAGGGGATATCACTATAACTCTTGTTGCTCGCTATGATGTTTGGCTGATAGCGGTAGTCTGGGAGACAACTTTATGTTGCAGTATAACTCTTGCACACTCGCTATGACCTCTGGCCGATAATGATTGTCTTTCCAATGGTTTTTTTTGTGATATCGATATAACTTTTGCATTTGATATGAGGTATCACCGATAGTTGTATGCTATGCTGATGCTGCTATAGAGTATAATCGCATCGGGGAGACATGACAAGTGTCTCATCGACATGCGATTCCATTTGAGTTGCCTTTGACTGCCTGGAAAGCCTAAGTGGCATGCGTTCAACCAATCAAAGGGAACTAAAGGTGAGCCATTGGTAGTTTGACTGATTGACTACCCCTGTGAAGAAGATCAACAGAATGTGTGTAGCATGGGTTGGCTCAGTGAAGCAATGGTGTTTGGATCTAAATGGGGAGGTCAGATGCTGCTTCTCGAAGATGGTCAACTTGTAGAAAGATCTTGAGCACAAGAAAGCCGAAAGGAAGAAAAGGCCATGAGTCTCAGTGACATTTGGGATCTCTACTGGAAGAAGGTAGATCTCCATTTATGATAATACTTTAGAGCATTCAAGGCAGCATTGATGGAAGTTTGAGGGTGGACACAGAGGCTAGAAGTTAATGCGATTATTCAAAAAGATCTGGAGGCCATTCCTGGAGTGATCCTTCACCGACATGGACAATGGGGATGCACATTGAATGCAACATTAACTTCATTCCAAAAATATCTGAGAGTCGACCCTCTTGTAACCGATTGATATTTTGTAAAACCCTAAAAGAGGGGCTGACTTTCTTTTTGGCATGTTCTGTATATATGGAATTTTTTCCTCTTTTAAAAAAGGAGAGATTTTTAGAGACTAGTAGTAGTAGAGAGGATACATAGAGATTTCGAGGATAAACATAGATTTTCAGCAGTAGGGATTTTTTGAAAGATAGAAGGGACAGAACTGCATCCTATTTCTTTGTAATGGGGGCTTCTTTTGTCTTATTAGTTAGGATTAGAGGGTAGATAAACTCGAGGGTAGAAGATGGTAATATATCTTTCAAGTTTTCTTAGTGTAGATGGAGATGATTTGGAGTCATGGAATTTTTGTACACTGGTGATTGTGCCAAATTTGTAAATGTTGTTTATCTATTTCACAAATAGTAGAAGCAACCAGATTTAAATCTACTTCATATTATGTGTCAGAATGGTATTTATCTTGGGTTAATCATTCAATTTGAGAAGCTTTCAAGGAATGAAATATTATTTTATGTTTTTTTCTAAATGGTGATTTAAAATCTATTGCTGAAGTTAGCACTGTGAATGAATGAAACTGTGTGTTAATCACAAGTTAATTTTGTTGTGTAGTTTTAGTTAGGAATTCCTTGAAAGGTAACAATTCTGGTTAAGTTGGATGAATTATCATTCTCTTCGGTTCCAAAGCTTTGATCTATTTTTTTCTATTTCTTTAAAAACCCCAGTTAAAGTAGGTTTGAATTTATGTTTGATCTTAGAACAAACCAAAAGCTCAAACACCAACCGGCCCCTTGAACATTATAGTTCACATCAACCATTGAGTGAAATCAGCATAGTCAAGAACCGATTACCAAGACCTTGGGAGTTAGATATCCATGTGTTATTCTTTCTCTTTTAGGAGAGTAGAATAGTAATATTTTGTTTACTATTGTTGTGCTCATCCGAACCGTCAACAGAAACTGGTGCTAGAAGGAGGGCCTCCTTGAATAATTTTGGATTGTTGTGAGTTGGAGTGGGTCAGATCTTGGAAAACCCAGCTCTAATGGGTAGCCCTTTGTATGCATCAAGACTTGTCCATGAAATCCATGGTCATCTGTATGATAGGCTTCCTTTATTTTTCCCTAACACTGGGAAAAATGCTTTTAAACATGTCAAAACTTGTAGGCGTATATTTATTTTTCACCAGATTCAACATCAGGATATCATCTGCCAGTTATTTGTCAAAACACTTCAAGGTACAGCAAGGCAATGGTATGATAATCTGCCACTAGATTCTGTTTGTTCATGGATAGAATTTAAAATCTTATTTTTAGATCAGTTTGATCCTCATGCACATGTACTACACCCATTACATGAATTTGCAACTACAAAAAGGATACCATTAGAACACATTTATCAATTTAATCACAGATTTTTGTTTATGTATCAAAGGGTTCAATCTTTAGATTTGGTTGTTGATGATCATATACTGATAGAACATTATCATTGGGGTTTAAACCCCTCATTTACAACCAAAGTCAGACATTGTGGTGAGGCTACATCCTTGCATGATGCATTGAGCAAATCTCTCTTATTGGCACAATTTGGACATGACACTAGAAATTCAGATAGCCAAACTTAGGGTTATAATCCTCTTGTGCTTGCAAACTGCCATCATCTGTAGCCTTATTCCACTTCACCCACCATCCCTACCCAGGTGCAATCATTCTCACCAAGTAGTTACAACCTTCCTAAGGTTCCAAGCACCACATTTTCCAACACCCCATATTAGGTCAATCCCTCACAAGACCACTGGGAGAACTTATCTCTGCAAAATTCAATCACAGAGTTAAGTACTCCACTTGTCAATGAAGTTGTGACCATATCATCTCTTTTCAGTCATATTCCAAAGCATAGTCCATTACATCACAATGAAGTTGGAGATGAAACATTTGATGAGCCAGAATATAATTTTGATGACTTGTTTGGTAAAAAGCATGAAATCGATGTAAATTTAGAGCATAATGGAAATCTTAAGATAGAATCTAGCTTTGTTGAAAATGTTAGTACTAACGATGAATTTGAAGGAGATGAGGTATTAAAGTGGGATTGTTGTCATGAGAAATCAACAATGCCTTCCAATGATTTGAACAACTCTTCTGATCAAGATGAGAATTAGGGTGATGAGGGATGGACAAAGGAACATGGTTCATGTTGGATTGATAGCCCTCGTATGCAAAATTGAATAAGGGAGAAATTAGAAGAGCTGGGAGATCTGAAACTATCAGAACTTGTTGGGCCAAGTGGATGTAGGATACATTGAACTAATCAACACTCTCAGATGGATTGCCACGTCTTCCTAGGTAGGATGGAGTTATATTTCAAGCAACTAATCACTAGTGAAGAAATACTTATGGAAGATCCTTGGAGTACGTATCCCCTCAATGAGGAGGATGAAACAACTAGCACACATGAAAATGGTAATCAGTCCATCTAAAATGATGAGGGTAACTGTGTGAAGAGGTTTAATTCTTCCCTATCTTTTGATGACCTTGATCCTTGCATTGAGATGGATTCAATAACTAATTAAACTCCTCCACCTAGTGAGGGCTTGATAGAAGTGGAGAATGGATTCATCGATGCATTCATAGATTCTTTCATGATGGTGAATGAGGAAGAAACACACTTTGATGGGTTAACACAAGGAGATGACTCTACTGATTTAGGTAGTGAACGGATTGAAACAGATAACACACTTCAAGATGAGATTTCCAATGAATCTTGTGGTCAAAGACAAGGACTTAAATGCCAAAATGAAATTTTAAGGGAAGAAGTTTGAGTAGATGTGTAGATAACTCAATTGTTCCCTGAAGAAATTTATGACAGGATACATTTGGATGAAGCAAAGGAATGCCAAGAAAGGGACCAAGAGGTTATCTCAGAAGTTGAATCTCTTCAATATAACAAAGAGAATGAAACAAGGGAGTATTTTCTTGATTTTGATTCTATTTATTCAAATGTGTTGTTTGAAGAAAGTCCTTGCTTAGCATCCACTAATGAATTTGATCTTAATACTAATAAATTTGATGTTGAATGGTATGTTCTTGTTGATGATGTGCAGGAATATGAATTGAGAAAATGTTTTCCTGGATTTGACTCCATGCATTCAAACGAGTTCAAAGGAAATCCTTGTTCACCATGTACCAATATCCCTGACATCAATGGTGATAAGTTGGATGCAGATTCTCAAACCCTTGGGGGTGACATGTTTCAAGAGAGTGTTGAAAGTAAGACTTCATCTCAAGAAATCCAGAAATTTTTTGACTCTATACCCGAGATGAATACAGAGATGCTGGTTAGTGAATATCCCAGCTACAAGACAAACCTTGCTTCAGTGGTGTTCCATGAGCTGAGCCCTCGAGAGAAGGAGTTCATACAACACAAGTCTACATCAGTAACTAGAAATATTCTGAATCAGGTGGTGTCCTTTCATTATCCTCTGTGTTTCAATGATTTTTAGTTTGATTATGGCATTGGGGATAGTAAAACGTGTTTGTGGGTAAATCATGACAAAATTGAGAACCCAAAACTGATAATATTTCAAGCTTTATACTCTTAGAACGAAATTATTGCGCATAAACTTCATATTTCTAAGTATAAAGATAAATTTGCTAGGTTTAGAACTGTGCCTAGTAGGTTAAGATTGCTGCACATAATGAAAAATCAGTCAAGTCAATATACAAATTTTTACAGTTTTGTGTTTGTAAAGCTTAGCTTTGGAGTTAGTTTAGGATTAGGATTGGTTAGTGTTGGTTTTTGGTTTAGTTAGTTTTCTTTTTGTTCTGTTGTTTTCCTTTTCCTATGTCCTCTTGTGTTTCTATTTGTAAATAGTTTGTTTGTTTTTCTATTTGTAAATATTCTGTTGTTCTGCTTGTAAAAAGTTTTTTTGTTTGTTTGTTTGTTCTTTCTTTGTGTCCTTTCGTTTCCTTTGCTGTTTGGTTTCTATCTTGTTTTGTTCTTTGTGGTTTCTCTGTTCTTTCCTTTTTTTTAATGGTTGGTTGTTATCTGAAGTATACTTTGGTTATTAGGAGAGAAGTGGTTTAGATATTTTTAGGTTTTCTGATTGGTTGATTTTGTCCTAAATTCGTTGTTTTATGCCTATTGTCAATAAGAGTTGTGGAAAGTCTTGAAAACAAGGTTAAAAGTAAGCAATCTTCATTAACTACCTCTGAATCTGTCACAAATCATCAAGATCATTGTTGATGGTGTTTTCTGCACAGCAACAACTCAGACAGAATGCAATATTCTATCTCTCTTGAAAGGTTATTTTCAATAATAAATCACTGAAAATCACCCCAAGGTCTCTTGGGTGTTAGGTCATAACAATGCATAAACAACTCAGATAATATGTGAAAATGCTAGTAATCACAAAGGGACCTTACAAATGAACAATGCTGGAAGTGAATTTTATCAGATGCAACAATATGGTGATGCTTTCAATCCTAAAACTAACCCAGATTCAAAATAAACAGCAAAAGAGATAAGGGTTTAGAGATATTCTATTCTATTCTAACTCTTAAGATTAACCACAGTAATGATGAAAGCTGCAAATAGACAGATTTCCAATAAAACCGATCTCTGCTTGATAAAGGACAAACCTGCAACTACACAGAAATGGTGTGATCTTCTGAGGAAATCTGAAGATTTTCAGACTTTGAACATTCATTCACATACCCAACTGCTGGCACAATGTAAACAAGCATTCATAGTTGAACTTAGCATAGAAGTGAGGCCCAGACTAACTTTACACAACAATCTACAATCAGCAAATTGCTAAAATTATGGACCGGAAATCGATCAACATTATTAACATTTCACCATCATTGTAAAAGAGCTAAAATCTAACATCTAACATCTAATATCTGAGAATCAAGAACAAGAAACCATAAAACTGTTGAAAATAAATACAAAGTTTGCCAAATCAACAATCCAATTGCATTAATTCTCCAACATTACATAACAATTTCAAGTCTCTCATCTCCTACAGCTAATTTTGAAAACTACTTGCCAATTCTGGCCTAGTCAAACTCCTGAAATCTACCCTTACAAATGAGGCACAAATGCCATTTATAGAAAACCCCAAACATGTCGGCCCAATTAGATTTTACAATAATAACTGGCCTCAAAACAGGTCGGCCATGAGAATTTCAAAATAGGACAAGATTTGCATTAAATGCATGAATATTATCCATGTCGGCCTACGATCTCCAACAAGATCAAATTTGTGTGTCTTCCAGAAAGTCCTCCAGCTGTAGACAGTTTTGGCACAGATTCATAGGCAGGTCCCACTTTGAAAATTTAAATTGAACGCTTCCAAATTTCCCTCTTTGGCACGAATCCATATGCAAGTCCCCCTTTTTAATATTTCTTTAGTCCTGAAAAACAGATATCATCATTAATAGCCCACATGTCCAAATTAAATTTGAATAAAATTTTGACCTTTAAGAAAAACTTACATTTTAAAAAGGAAACTTTCCATTTTCAGAATTTTTTCCATTTTTGGAAATTTTATTTTCACTTATCTCAAGAACTTTCATTTTCGATCATTTAAAAAATTCCCACTTTTGGAAAAAATAATTATTTTTGAAAAATTTTCCATTTCGGGAAACCAGGCCAAGGGGAAAATCTGGAAAAATCTGGGCCAGGCGGACTCCAGACCAGAATCCGGAAAAAACCAGCTGAACAGGATTCTACCAAATAAGGCAAAAATTTTAACAATAGATCATCAAAACGAACCAAAAATGCGCGAAACATCATGCAATATATCAAATTAAGCATGGGGTGTCGAGCATTTATCATCAAATTCATCAATTTAATCCAGTATTTCAATTTGCACAAAGCCTGGCATAAAATCCAGAAAAATCTGGGTGGACCAGATTTCCGCGGATGGCATAAAATTCTGGACTTTGGCACATACCTGGAAAACTGAAAAAATTTGGGAAAATCCGGGTTGGGCGGAAAATCCCAGACGCAGGCAAAAACCTGAAAAACTGAAGAAATCCGGCATTTCATGGAAATCGGGAAAATCCAGACGGACCGGAAAATCCCGGATGAGGGTAAAAACCTAGATTTTCGCACAGAGCCGGACTTTGAGTAGAATCCGGAAAAATTCGGACAGACCGGAAAATCCTGGATTGGGGTAAAAACCTGGATTTT
>VDFB02082108.1:0-33458 GCA_007258455.2 Sequoia sempervirens
TAGAAACTTAGGCATAACTAAGATACAAAGATGGATTAAGATTATTTTATTTCCAAACTTCATGATATAAGTGCACTGAGATATCATCTTGACCTAGGATGGTCAATCTCTTAAAATCCAAACAATAACATTAAAAGTCCACAAAAATATTCAAAAAAAAATCTACAATGATTTACCCATACACCCCATTCGAAACATCATAGAGTGAATTATTATGAGTATTAGAAATTGTAATAAAAACCAAAATTCAACCAAACTTTCATCTACCAAAACAACATTTTGAGAGAATGTAATTAAGACAACTCAATGCTTTAGGAACCTACAAATAATAAATTGACTCTTAGAGAGACCTTAGGAGAAGTTTTGGAAAGAACCATGGACACTATAAATTGAATTAACTTATGCTTTGAAATTTATCATAGGATATATTCATCAAACCTCATTGAGGTAAGAACACATTGGTTCTAATAAAAAGTAAGATTGTAATGCACAATCAAATCTATAATACTTATGATCCATTCCACACTCATAGAAACAATGGCGATGCATGGATCAACCTTGTAACATTGATTTGGTGAACTTTTAACTATAGTGATATAGAAAATGTTTTGAGATCATTTCATCAAAGGCTCTTATTCTCCTAAGCAATTCTTCTTGATTAGAGCAATTCTACATTCATGAATAAATACCAAGGACATCAATATTAGGCATACATGTGCCTTAGATATTTAATTTAATACAAATCCAATTTGTTACATAAGTCTATTTTAAGTTACATTGTGGGCCCATAACCCACAAATCCCAGGATCATTTTTTACCTCCTTAACTTTGGGGAAAAATTGATGTTTTGAACTAGGTGGAATAAAACAATACTTTTCTAAAACATGAAAATATTCTTAGTTTTAAACATGGGAATTATTTCGAATCTTTACTAGAGGAGTGATAATCTCCCATTATATGGAAATTGGATGTTAGTCTATAAATTTAAGTTCTATGAAGTGTTCGTTGGTGATAAATGTTTTCAAATTTTTTTGTACATCCTTTGTACTTGTTATTGAACTTGATCAATCCAATAATTTTTGCACTTGAGTATCATTTAGGAGGTTATAAGATGTCATTGACTACCTATGAGTCTATGACAATATATATGTTAAAATAAATAAATAAAATGTTTTGACTAGGTTAAGTGTTAGAAAAAACCCATAAATTATTACATCCTCATTAGAATCAAAATTTCCTCAAAAAATTGAAATATACTTTATTTAAGGGAAAAGGGATACAACTTATAGTAAAAGACACCTAGGTCTCAAATGTGAAATTGGCTTTGTCCAAGCAATGGGATCTTGATATTCACAACAATCCCATAATCCATCATGATGAAGGATGCAACATTTATTTTTCCATCATTATAGATTTCAAAAAAGGGTAATGAAGAATTTGCATCATTGCCTAGGATCTTTGAGGTAATGAAATGAGAGAAAACTTGTCTTAAATAACATGTCTTGCCAATTTCCAACTCTTGGTTTTGTTGTTGAGAGTTATTGGGAAATAGTGGTACATAAAACAATAAATTGTCCTCATACAAGTTAGAGGATAGTATTAACCTTGTTAGTATTATACTAACAATCACTCGCCAATGACATCATTACAATATTAAGTTAGACATAACTAGCTACATTCCTAAATATATCAAAGCATCACAACAAAAAGCTAATTGCACCACAATAAAGGAGCAATGCAAATTCAAAAGGTTGATTTGGGATCTTGGTAACTTCAGGAACATCCTAGATTGTGATTGTTTGAGGACAAACAATCTTGGGAAGGGCAGACTATCATGCCCCACCATGATCAAATTGCAACACTAAAGTATAAAAGAAAAAACCCAAACATTGAAATGCAATAAATAACAATATAAATATTAAAAATATAAATATAAATATTAACAACTTAAATATTATTAGAATTATAATCATTATAATATAGTACTATAAATATTAAAAAAATATAAAACTAATATAAAATAAGTAAACATAAAATAATATATATATTGAAGATGAGATTAAGGGCAGCGATAGGGAAGTATAGATAAGAAAAAAGATAGAAAAGGACAAAGTCTTAAATAAAGTCAGGTTTTGATATGTAAAAGGCAGCAATTCCCATTCACTCTATGGGCAGTGATCATGATGGAGCAATTAACTTTGTTAACAGGCTGCAATCCATAAAGAAAAGACAAAAGGTATTCAAGGGCAGCGATCCTGTTCTAAAGGGGGCAAAAATTAATTAAGAAGAGTCCTGATTATTTGAAAATACACAACATTTATAGGAGGATGAATATCTTCATAAGAATGTGAAGATGTATAATGGCATAAGAAATTTGTGGAAAGTCAAGAAGTGTAGTGAATAAAAAGAATACATAATTCTGATTTATTAAGACAAAGATAAAAAAAAAAAATGAAGTAATCATTTGGAAATAAATCTGCACTTAGAAAAAGTAGCAATCATTGCTGTAATAAGTGATTGGTATTCAAATGAATATGTATTTAATATATAATTTTAATAGGTATCTGAATATATATATTTAATTTCATAATAATTAATATGAGACATAGGATGTGTCTAAATTGGTAAATGAGGGAAATAATGAATTTATTTATATTATTATGATTTATTTCTTTCTTTTGAGTAGTCATGTGTAAGGTTGGCAAGAAGACGTATTGACAAAAGGTGACTTAGGGATTGTCTTGGTGGATGTTCCTAAAAGAATTGTCTTGGTGGATGTCCCTAGAGGGATTGTCTTGATGAATGTTCCTAAAGGAGTTGTCTTAGCAGATGTTCCTAAGATGGAAAGGGATTGTCTTGGTTGGATGTTCCTTTTTTGGTACCCTACCATGTGTTTCTCAACCATCCCTACCATGATTGGTTATTAGTTAGATAAATCTGTACACAAGAAAATAATATTAGTTAGATAAATCTGTACACCTCGAAATCTACAAAGTAATATAAGATAGATTCACTCCACTCCAACAACTCACTTAAATTAATTTACAATGAATTGCTTCATTTAATCAATCAACTTTAATTCCTATTAAAGAATAATTTTATTTCCTTTTCATCTAGTATAAATGACTTTAACAACTAAATCCTATAATCACAAATACTATACCAACAAAAAGACTCCGCCCAACTATTAATCCTCTTCCAATATAAATAATTCACATACAAAATCCATGACACCAAAATACCTCATTAGAGGGTAGTATAAATGGGCAGGAACACTATTCAAATTGTGAGAGTAATATCCATTGTCTTCGACTCCAATTACTTTTTCTAAGAGAAAAGCAATGTAGAGTTACATAGTTCTTACGGAATGATTTCGAATCCTTGTACATGGAAAAAGTTTGTTCCTTGCTATTCATAGTCCCGCTGGTATTGTTGCACAAGACACTGTTTGTATTTGATTTAACATACAGATATCGCCTGTCAAATATCATATTATCCTACAAATTGCCCCACAGATTCAACATAAATCAGCTTTGCCCTCTCAATAGTAGTACGATGGAACTCACAAATTCGATGTCTCTTTTACATGAAAAATCTCCTTACAGGAATTTACACCAGGGGGCCTCCATTATCAGCACAGTATGGATGTGCATGGAATATTTTATGTTTTTACTAGCAAAGATCTTACATCCAAGTAAGTATATGACAGTATTTAAGTATCACACGTTTTAATAGTTAAAATTTTATAGATAATTGTCTAATTTTTATTGGTCAAAATTTATTGTTGATTATTGAATTTGATGATATTTAAGAATAATTTTTTTTTGGTACAAGAGATAAAAATGTAGATCTGTTATGTTTTCAGATAAGAACGTTGACTATAATTCCTTTCTTATAACTTTGGATTGGTAAGTGGTCAGTATTTAATTATCAAGGGAAAGGTAGTGACATATTTACTATGAAATTAATTTTATTTTTTTCTTTTGTGAAAATAGATTTCTATTAGTATAAGCTTTTTATATTTTGCCATGTATAATCATGTTTGTTGATTATTAAAATTTTATATTATTTCAAATTCTTAAATTCATGAACCTCTTTATATTGTAAAAGACATCAGCAATCAAACACCTAGTGACCATACCTATACAATAATAGTTTACAATATTTTTTATGGATAGTTTTTTTCTTCATAATCACAATCTTATTGACATTCTTGCAACAAATATAATCTAAAAAATTTCATACCCTAATTTTTTGAAGTTATATTTTATGTCCAATATATTGTTCATCTATATTATCTTTTTATATTATTTTACATTTTATTTCTAAATACTCTTGACATGCTATGCATTATTAATCTTCTATCTATTTCTAGTATTTTCACTCATATTATTAAATTCAAAGTTATTTTCATACATTTTATTATTTAATACACTACCTTTTATTTTATTTTTCAAAAATCAAATTTTAACATGTTTTTTTTACTCACACCTGCTTATGAGGGCATTGGTAATGCTCTTGGTAGATTCTTGAAAGTGGATAGTGCTTCCAAGAATTTTACTCACACCTCCTTTGATCGGATTTTCATAGAGGTAGATTTGTCGAAGGCCTTACTTGGTGAGGTAGTGTTGTAAGTTAATGGCTGGTCTTGGTCTAGTTGGTGGATTACGAGGGTATTCCTTTTCGCTGTAGACATTGTTTTGTTATTGGTCGCTTGGCATCTGATTGTTCTAGAGGCTCCCTCCCTGCTTCCTCATCTACTTGGTGGAAAAATTATCTCCATGAACATTTAATAGTGTTTCCTACTGCTGACTCTGCTTCTCTCAATGAAGATTCAAGGCCTCCTTCTCCTTCTATGCAAACAAATAATATTGTTGTGGCAGATGTTGTTCCTACTTTGGATTATGTTGTGTTGTCTCTAGACAAGACTATTCCTGATGGCTGTGATGCTTCCCTTGAGGTCCCTCCTACCCCCTCTTTGGAAAAGATAGTCTTATCTATGACTGTGGATTCTGATGTTGTTGTAATTTTGAATCATGTTGCTTCGAGCCTAGCTTCAGATGCTTCACCTAAAGTATCTGTTGTTCCTCTTGTTTGCTACACTAGAGGGGGTTCTTTCCCTTTTGATCCAAAATTTTCAATTTTAGTTTTTGATCCTTCTGGACAACGGTGCATAGAAAGAAGAAACGTAACTCTAAGAAGGTCAAGGTTTCATTTAATTTTCCCTCAGAGGCTTTGTTGTTGGGTACAAGCTCCATTGCTTGTACATGTTTCTCTTTGGCTATTGTTTCAGCTTGGTCTTTTCCTAGTAGCTCCTTCCTTGCTATTGTCTATTTTGTTTAGTTGTTGTGCTTTGGTTTTTGATGTGGCTATTCTTTTCCCACTACTCCTGACTGGTTGTTGTGTTTGGCCAGTCTATTTTGTCTGACTATTCTACCTAGTTGTAAGCTTTGTATGGTAATATTCTTGGTTGTAAAAGAGATCATGACCCTTTCAGAACCCCTGCTTGCTTACTGAGTCAAAAACATTTTTGTTAAAAAAATATTTGTTTAAAAAACTTCTTTCTATTTTTTCATCCTATGAATTTAATAAATCTTTCATTCAATCTTTAGTGTCTTTATGAATAACTTAAAGTTAACAATCTATTTGCAATCACAAAGGTTAACATTATTCTATTTCCAATGCCTACAGTAACATTTTTTTTTTAAAAACTTTTTGCATGCAAAATCTATTTTTCTCTCTTTTACTTTTATAAAGTTTGAATGCCTCACTTTAGCTTCTCTTTCTAGATTTACAATACTTTAGCTTCTCTTTCTAGATTTACAATGCATGATAGAAACTTCATTCACATTTCAAACACCTGTTTTTAATATTTTTTATTTCTTCATAGAAATTTATATTTTTGATAGCTAGAAAATAAAATTGTTATAATTTTTTTTATGTAAGAATTTTTTCAAACTTGAAATGCATTTCTCTTCCTTTTTCTAACATAAAACAACATTGATATAATGTTTTTCCATACAACAGAGACTTGGTATTCTAAACTTAAACCTTTATTCTTTTATTGTAGCAAGTGATTTTATTATACACTTCATTTTTTTTTTAATGATGACATTCCATAGCATATTACTATTGCTTGTGTAATCTTTAATATGTATTCTTCTCGAGACCAATATAAAACCAATATAGGGAATTTCATTCCATATTATTTATGTGATTATTAACTTTATTTACTTACTTTTTAGGCAAAAAGGGTATTTTGGTTTAGTTGTATATTAGCAAGTACATGTTTCATAATTCTTATCATCTATAAAATAGTTTTTAATAAATAATTTTTATTTTTAATAGAGAAGAGTTTAAATAGTTGGTAATTTATAATTTTAATTTTAATCTTAATAAAATTAAAAAAATAAAAATTATTTATAATTATATTTGAAGTGAGTGTTCTTACTTGAATAAAAAGTCACAGGTTTGAATCTTGAGAGTGTATCTTTACATACTATTATGATTTCTTTCTATTTCTTTGTCAATAATGTTGTCTAGGAGGGTTCTTTTTAAACATTACACACTTCAATAAGCAAAGGTAAATAGTTATCACATTTTGATACAAATAAGGTGTAAATTACTTGACTATTAAATCATTGAATCAAATGATGTTTAAATAGAATGAAGATGAAAAAGTTATTGATCTAAAACTCTAGAGACTAGCTTTGTAAATCACTTTTTATTTATAGTTTCCTTTCTTTCCTCAATGTAAAATTAACCATAATTGTAAGTGATCTCTCATATGTTTTAGGCAATTACAAAATGTTTAGCAAGAGTTAGATTGCTCATTTTTTCACTATGAAATCAATATCTCAAGACTTGCAAGAAAATTACATAGAACATGCAAAGAAGCCATCACAATTGCATTCTCATTGTTTATTTCATGTTGATGTCAAAAGAAACTTAGATGATAAATATAGATTCTCACTATGGAGTTCCATGAGTGTCTTGAGAGCTGAAACTTATATTCATAATGAAATAATCAACCACTTAAGGATCTTAATAACATTAATGTCGAACTATTTCATAATTTCATCATTTTGTCCCTTAGTCATTAGAGTCAATTACAAGGGAAACTCCCAAGTTATTGCTTGCTTAGAAATTCCATGAAGGAGAGGAAGCATAACCATTAAGCATACAATCCTATTATATGATTATAATAAAATTACTATGAATTTAAATTTTATTCCTAAATTTTATATAGGTTTTAGTCATCTTTTCCATATGACAAGCTATGTGAAATTTATTATAACAAACGATATGCATTTTTTAATTGACTATCATTTTTTCAAATAACACTCTTAAATGTTTTGGTGGTTGCATCTGAGGTCATTCATTCCATGGAAATATCTAAGGATAGGTCTATGTTTATCAAGTTGGATATGGCCAAAGCCTATGACAGAGTTAAATGGAGTTTTCTTCAGAAGATTTTGTTGGCCTTTTGTTTTTCTTTTGATTGGGTGAGCTGGAATTTGAGTTGTGTGACTTATTACTCTTTTTCAGTTATTGTGAATGGTGAACCTTCAAAATTTTTTGGGGCTACTAGGGGCCTTCGTCAAGGGGATCCACTCTCTCCTTATTTGTTTATTATAATGGCAGAGGGGTTGGGTCGGTTTCTTAAATCTTGGGTTTCACAAAGCTTGATTCATGGTTGGCAGTAGGGGTTGGGCCTACCAATGCTTTCTCATCTCCAGTTTGTGGATGGCACCTCTCTTATGGGATTGGCTTGTATTCAAGGGGTTAAATCCTTTAGGCAAGCTTTGGATATCTACCTTGTGGCTTCGGGCTAGAAAGTGAATGGGCAGAAGTCTTCCATCTTCTTCTTTAATACTCCTCAGGCTATCCAACGTCAGATTGCAGCTATTTTGTATTTTCAAATAGGGTCTCTTCCCTTTGTCTATTTGGGTATTCCTCTTGTTGTTGGCCGTCAGCCTAGGTCCTCCTAGCAACTGTTGCTTGATAAGATGAGGCAGAAGGTTACTCATTGGACTCATCGGTGGTTGTTTATAGCTGCTAGAGTGACTCTTTTCAAGTATGTTATCTAAGCCCTTCCCACCTATAGGTGCTTTGTTCAAGTGGCTCCTATGTATTTCCTTAGGGAATTTGATGTTCTCTCACATCAATTTCTTTGGAGTGGTAATTTCCTTTCTTCAAAGTGGAGCCTTGTGAAGTGGGAATCAGTGTGTAGACCAAAGCAGGAGGGTGGTCTTGGTTTATGCTCTACAATTTTGAACGAGCAAGTTCTTGCTGCCAAGCTTTACTGGTGATGGTGTACCAATTAGCACCAGCTATGGGCTCGTATTCTCAACCATAAATATCTTAGGGGTGTTGCTTCTTTTGAGGTTCCTCGCTATCCTCTGGAAGGGGGTGGTTCTATGATTTGACATACTTTGAAAGTGGTGGCATAGTTAATTAAGCGTACACTTTTTTGGATCTGTCATTCGAGTCATAGGCTCTTTTTTGGTTAGATTCTTGGGATGGTCACCCACTTATTCTCTCTTCCTTTCCTCACCTCCAATCCCTTTGTGATGTTTTTATTGCGGCTAGATGGGATACCGTGGAGCATTATAAGGTTGCACAACATTGTGGAGTAGTTGTAAGTTTTCATTGGAAGCATCCTTCTGAGTGGCCACCTGGAGGGTTTGAGGGGGATAGGCATGAGCTTTCTCATCTTTTGGATTCTCATGCTTGTAATTCTTTGAGGGGCTCTGAAGTCTTGGCTTGGGATGGTTCAGATTTGTCCAAAAAGTACTCTATGCCTGTTGGTTATAAGTAGTTGGGTAGGTAGTTGTTTGGGGACATTGAGGTCCCTTGGTGGAAGCAAGTTTGGCACAAGTTGTCATGGACCAAGTGCAATTTCATGTGGTTAGTGGCTCAAAATCGACGTCTTACTTGGGATAATTTATGTAAGCATGGTTTCCAAGGCCCTTCTATGTGTGTTCTGTGTCGTGATTGTGAAGAGAGTGTATCCCATCTCTTCTTTCAATGTTCCTATGCTAGGGAGATTTGGTATTTCTAGTGGAGGGTGTGGAATACGCCCTGTTGGCATGTTTCCTTGTTGGTGGAGTTTGTGGAATGGTGGGGTAGGGCACCTGTTTCTACTTGCTTTCTTCAAGCTACTTGGGATCTTGGCCCATCCTTTATTATCTAGAACTTGTGGTTGGAGAGGAATAGGTGGATTTTTTAGGATGTGTTGTTGATGGCCCCTCACCTATGGTGGAAAATTCTGCATTCTTTGGGAGAAACTATTGTGGCTAAGTGTGATTTGACTGAGCCGATGGACCCTTGTGATGTTGGTTGTTGTAATCGTCTTCATCTTCCTCCTCCACAATGACAAATCATGCGCAACAGATGTAGACATCCTACCTCGAAGGTGAATAGGGAGGGAAGATGGTCCCCTCCTCAAGGAGTCCTAAAAATCAACATAGATGGCTCTTCTCATGGAAATCCTAGTCATGTTGGAATTGGTGGTGTTGGTTGGGATAGCTCTAGAGATGTTCAATTTATCTTCTCTGTTTATAAGGGTCTTCATACTAATAATTTAATGGAGGCTCAGGCCATTTTATTAGCTGTGGAGTAGGACAGTCAATTGGGATGGCGAAGGATCATATGTGAGCTTGACTCCCAGGTTGTGGTGAACTTGCTGAATAGGTGACATTTAGATGATGTGAGCTGGCAGTTGGCTTTGATTGTTGAGCAGATTCTCATTCTCTATGCTTCTCTAGAGGTTATTACTTTCACTCATATTCCCAGAGAATGGAATGGTGTTGCTAATTGTTTGGCTAAATGGGCTTCTGATCATACTCATGATTGAAATTTGGTGGATCAGGATCAACTACCCCCAGATTTGTCTCAACAATTGGATCACTTGGTGGAGCTTGATAGGGCTATTTAATGCCCTTGCTTTGTAACTTTTTCTTGTTTTAATAAAAAATTTACCCCTCCTTGATGTTAAATGTTTCAATTATTAAAATAATTTAATGTAAATTATTTTCAATTGATCACTTTTCTTTCTTAATAATTCTCCTCTTCTTTTTCTATTTAAACTGCAAGCTTTTCCTTAAAAAAAATAAAAAGAAGACCTACATTTTTTTTTATTGATTTATCCTTACACATTGAAATTTTGTGATTTCACTATGTAGCGAAGTACTTTCCCTTGGTAATTTTTTGAAAGGTTAAGTGTCCATGAGTCATTGGTCTTTCTAATCCAACGACCCATGGAGAGTTTGATTGATATGTCTATCTTGGCCCATGCAAAATCCATGTCGGTAGTCGATGATGAAGTATATGACATGTCCCTTTGGCTGTAATCTATGCCATTCACCTTTCTAATTTAATGGTCTACGAAGGCATATGACAAATTCACATCCAACAATTCACCGACAGAAAATTCACCGCCTAGTAAAATTCACCACCAAAAATTCACCACGACGGAAAATTAACCGCATTAATATTTTTTTATAAAATCAAAGTTTTTGAAATATATATATAAAAATATTAATGCAGTTAATTTTCTACCACGGTGAATTGTTGGCGGTGAATTTTACTTAGTGGTGAATTTTTCAACGGTGAATTTTCCTTGGCGGTGAATTGCTAGCGGCGAATTTTCCATCAGTGAATTGTTGGCAGTGAATTTTTCCTAGAGCTCTGCGAAATCTTTCAAGGTTTAAAGGACATGGTTAGCAGAAAACTCCACTATTTGGTGCAATCAATATGTGACAAACCCCCTTCAATGTTTTGTCTGGACTGTGTGGTGCACACATCAATTTGGCCATTTCATAAAATTAGTGACATTATGGAAGATATTGTAGAGACCAAAGGGAGATACAAAGGCATTTGTTAAGATGTCTTCCAACCTATACTTAAGACATTAGTTAATTTTCCAAGCTAAGAAAGATCTTGTATAACCTAGAAAAATATCTCACATATACACAATCTCCTTACCCATGTGAATCCCATCAAGTCCTCTTTATAAACTAACACTTGCACCAAGAGGAGTTGTAATGAGTACATCGATAGAGAAGTATATGCAAGTCAACATGCTAAGAAGTGTACTTTGTAGTGTTTATACAAGTTTGTAATAGGAGTTTGAAATACATAACACACGATATTTGATTTACAAATGTTTGGAACAAATGTAAGTTTTATTTTGAATTACAAATTTTTGTGTAGAAAATTGAAGGAAAGATTCATAATAGTTTCAATTATGATGCTTTTGTAGTCGATGATTCAATTTGCTTGAATGAAAAGAACTTGCAGAAAGAAGTTTGTGTTTTTCATTTATTTGTTCCTACACTTTCAACAAAAAAATTAGAACACTTACATTATAATTACATCAATGATTTTATTTGAAAAGTAAAAATTATAGAAAAAATAAAAGTAGGTGCTAAAGGAACTATAGGTGAGAATATTTTTGCTAACATCATAGAAGCACTCAATATAAAAAAACAAAAATACAATTATTAAGTAGTCACCTACCAGGAAGATATGAGTAGATTAGCTTTGAATTTCTTTTTGTAAAGCATATACTACACGAGTAGAATAGATTTGATCATAATGAAAGCACATGTGTACTTGTACTGATCAATAAAGCACTTGCAGCCACCAAGGGAAATAAACAAGACAAGACAACTTAAAGTAGATTGTGAAAATAATTCAAGGGGGACCTGAATTTGAAGAATTTGTCTGCATTGTGGTAACAAGCCACAAAAATTAAGAAGGTATGATGGAAATTATTTGTGAGACATTCTTAGGTAGAAATTGGAGATCAGCGAATTGATCCTCTCACAAAAAAACAAGTGTAAAAGAAGAAATCAAGAAAATGGTTATTAGCCTATATCCATGCATTGTCATACTATCAAACCTTAATTTAAATTTAAAAAGACAACTTAAAAATATATTGAATCATAGTATTAATGTTTAAAGGATTATGATGTTGGTGTAGGGTGAATTGGTATAAAAGTGACCCATGTTTAAATTCACATGCCATAATAAGGCAACTGATAACCTAGAAGACAAATAGTAGAATTTTTGGCATATATAAATACATGTATCATGTCACACCAAGCACTAAGAAAATCAAAATAGTGAAGACAACATTGCAGAGCTTTTCTTAAAATTGATTTCATAGTAATGTGAGAAAATGGACGAACAAAAATGTAATTAGGAAATACCTAAAATAAAATCTCAAAACAAAGATGAATTCAATGAATATTTAAAATATTGGAAAAGTTGGTATTAGCTATACGATATGATCTCTTAGCCTATAATGCATTGTACACTATACAGTCAATGTGCAGTGTAAGTTGTAATTATGGTGTTGCATAGAGAAGTTTACAAAGTTGACTGCATGGAGGAATTAAAAGGGTATTTAAAAAATAATATTAGGTTTTCTTTAATAGATTATAGGGTTTTTTTTCATTTTTTACAAACTAAAATGACTACATTGCGAAGAATGACATGCAATGGGTTGTAAATGTCATGCAACTATCCAAGAACATAAAAAAATGGTAGCAAGGAATTAAGGGTATGCATAATTAATTTACATCATGTAGGAATTGGGATGTGCATAGACACTTTGACCACTATGTAGAAGATGTAAACACAAGCCTAGGGCTATAACATGCCAAAATTTGAATTATATATTTTAGTTTCAAAGAAAATTTGCATGTCATTTCAATGAAATTTTACATTTAGACATGATCTCTAGGTAAGTGCACAAAGACGGGGGGCCAAAAAGGGGTCTTAAGTGGCCACTTTTTTTTGAAATTAGGAAATATTGACCTTGGATGAGAAATTGAGGATAGTTACACTAAAAAATTTAAGATGCAACAAAAACAAGTGTCGTAGTTCTCCAAATCTACTTTCTAAACTAGTATTTTTTTTTGAAAATGGTAGAGATTAAGGGGTTCAAAAAGGGGGGCCACACAAATTGGTCTTTTTTTTTAAAAAACATAATGTATAGCGTCTATTGTGCTCCCCCCTAAAATGTTAACTTTTTTTTAATATTTTAAAAATCTCTTTGTTGAGAAATTAGCTAACACCATGTAGTTTATACCTAATTTTTTTGATAATTTTTTAATGAATATATGATTTTTTACTAATTTTCAAAGTGGACACATCCTGAAAAATAGAAATTTGAGCATGCTCCCCCCTAATATTTTTGAAAACTAATTGATTTTTTTTTTTGAATGTGTAGATTGGAGTCTAGTTTCTAAAAATGTAATTTATTTGAAATTTCAATCACAGTTAAAAAATAAAGTAAAAAATACGAAACATTAGCTTTTGATGAAAATGAATACACCAAAAAATGAAATTAAAAATGAAAGCCTTAACATAGTCAAAATGTGAAAAACATTACATGGTTAGATAACTAAGAGAGAGCTTAACATTACCCACATGTGTTTTCAATTGAGCTTGAAACACGTGCAAACCTGATGGGGAGCATGCTCAAGATTATGTGATTTTTTCTAGAATTTGGAAAAACACGTTTTTGGTTGTTGGAAAGTCAACTATCCAAGTCTTTAGGTTGGAAATCCAAAGCAAATTCAAGCCAAAGGCTTAGAAATTCCTGAAGTAGGCAAAATGTTATGTCAAAGCATGGTGCATAACGTCACATAATGTGAGTGCAATATAATACGCTCATGTTATGTCAAAGTTGTGACATAGTGCGAGCACATTTTAATGCACTCACGTTATGCCTTGTTTTGACTTTATTATTCTATGTATGCTTGTTTGTATGTATGAATGTTTGTATGAATGTACGTTTATGTGTATGTATGTTTGTATGTATGTATGTATACTTGTATGTATACTTGTATATATGTATGTATGTATGTATGCTTGTATATATGTATGTATGTGTGTATATATGTATTCAAATTTATGATAGATTATCATCCTTTTTCTTGTTAATATGAAGAAAAATTGGTTTGTGCAATTTATTTATCCATATTATTGGTAAAGGTAGAAATCATCATTCATGCACCTACTAAATGTAATCTTGAATGTTGTAATTATAAATATGTCAATGTGTTGAGAATTTTCTTGTCTAGGGTTTGTAGCTACAAAATAGTATGAAACTAGCACAATTTGAGTTAATGATAGAAAATTAGGCTTATGTATTTTTCTAGTTGGACTTGGTTTTATACTTGTAGCTTTTCTTGTAGAAGAGCCTCATGATTCTTTAACACCCCAATTAGGATTTCCCTCCTTAGTCCTATGGAGTTCATAGTGTAAAATATTGTCAAATCTTGTCCTTGATCATAGGTTTTCCATCATACTTGGATTGACTTGATCCTTGGGTCCAAGTGTTGTGTCATCCCTTAGAGCTAAGGGTGGCATGAAATAAAACCAATAGATTGGCATCATTTTTAGGGATGGATGTTTGATTCATATGTTGAAAACCCTTGTAGCTTGATGAGGAAACTTTTACAGCTATATTGATTTGCTTGACTTTTCAATTTGTGCCAAGGGAGTATCATTATTCAACTAGTATGAAGAATTTAATGGAGACTTAAACCCATAAATTTTTTTCAACATTGAAGAAATGATGACATGATTGAAATTTAGTACTCTTTTAGAGGTGGTGACCATGTTGATGAATGGTTGAAGAATTGCTTCCTATGGTGTAAATATATTACATGGATCTATAAGAAGTTCGATTAGAAGGGGAAATTGTGTGAATTACATAATATTTTCCAAGTATTAATATCTTTTCTTCTTATTTTACCTATAAAGGATGAATACATCATTTCCTAATGATAATAGGTGAATTGGTTTCAAAAGAAAAGCTTATTCCCCTATTATGTATGCGCTTGTATGGAAAGGAGGGAATTAAGATAAGAATTCTACATCTGCATATTTTAATAACATGGTCATGGTAGATATGTGTTGGTAATATATGCATAATAGATGTAAAGGTGGAAGTTTTTCTGTACCTATAGAAGCATATCTAGGAAAAGTATATTGTTGGAGTAATTAGGATAATCACTTAATAATTAATTAATTCTCAATTGATTATTAAGTCCCTTATTACTTTATTCAATTAAGCTAAACTTAGGAATTGCATTTTAATTATTAGATTGGTTAATTAATAAAGAAAATGTTGTCTCATTGCATAGGATGATGAAACTTGTCATAAGCTAATTTAATCCTCACCTGGGCTCTAGATCTAGGGTTTCTATCTCCTTTTCATAAGGATTCACTGTACATTATAATCATGCATTTAGATTTAATTCATAGCACATAATTAGTTACTTTTTTGGATTAACATCTTTCCTCTCTTGGTTGCATAACATAATCATTGTTTTGATTTCTTGTGTGTGATAGGTATTTTAGTTGCAGAGGGCCACTAGGGGTTATGAGAGTTCACTATCAAATCCAACATGGTATAAGAGCACTAGATTTGTGACTACCTATTCAAAATTTGAGAGATCCAACCTTGAGGGAGAAATCAAATCATCTTGAGGCAAAACATGCATCATTGTTGAGTCTATAATGACCAAAAACATAATGATCGACTATCCAAAATTCCAGATTGGAAAAGTTACAAAAAAAAAAGATTTTTTTGAAGGGCACATAGATCTAGGCAACAAATTTCCTAGATATGTTATTCGTGCCCCGATCAGGTCCAAGTACAATGTTCTCATCTCTAGTTTTTATAAATTTTTCCTAGAAAATGAAATAAATCTTTGGTTTTTAACTTCAATTTTTTCTAAGAATTTAAAAAATATATTTTTTGAAAAAAAAGGTAGCAAAAAAGATATATCAAAAAATCCGTAGCTTGTGTAGGGTACTACATCATACCTTGGCAGTCTATGCCAAGTAGGTGGTACCCACTAGCTATCAATGATGGGCCCCTGAATCACAAACAACGACCTTTATTTTGTTGTCCATTTGACAGCCTTCCACCGGCCCCCTTCTAGTTAGCAGTGAAAAGATCTCAATATTAGCCTTAAAAAAAATTGGCTACTAATACATTGGCCAATGAAAATCTGGCACCCGTTTCAAATTCCGGTAGCAGTTAAAAGAATCGACTGACAACAAAAAAACTGATAGCCGCAAATCATCAAAGAAAAATCCAATAGAAAAATCTAACTTTACACCAAATATCTATCACATATCCAAATATTGGCAAAGAATATTCTCCTAAAAGATTTCATTCACAGAACGAATATTTTGGCAAGAGAAATTTTTGGGATTGAGGAATTTTTTTAGGAAAAAAGAATATTTTGAGAATGTTCTGTGATGGCTGTCTGACTGTAAAATTTAATGCAGTGGTTTGCTAACTATTACTTGATTTTTAGCTTTCAGCTGAAATTAGGTAACTTAGTGTTTATTCTTTTGTGTTTCAGTTAAACATTAAAAGATACATCATATTTAGCTAAGTTCATTAATGTGCATAGGAGAGATTATCAAAACATATTGTATTTATTCCATTTTTTGCAGTTATAGACAAATAAGAAAGAGAACCAATATGTATTGAAAATGTAATCTTTATTGATAATCATGAGCGTATAATGTCCCTCACAAGCCAAGGGACTCGCTATTTTGATGCTAGTAAAGAAGATATTATACACATATAGATAACAAAAGATAAATTGCATATAAAATGAAAAGGGACCTGTCATTTCCTGGTGGAATGACGAATCTCATTGGCTTGGCCTCGCATCATCTCGATCCTTCCCTCTGCTCTACTTTTGTTTAACACCCTCCTCGCTGCTCCTAGGTTTCTTGCATTGGATAAAAATAGTGTTGTTAGAGCAATGCAAGGTCCTTGATCAAAATTATAAGCAAAACATCCATAAACATGTAATCTAATGTCTACAAGCATTAAAATAGCAACATACCATAAGTTTCCATGAAAAAAAGATAGGAGTTGGTTTTTTTTTGCTTAAGTAACTTCAATCTTGGTTATTGGAGGGAGTTCTTTCTTTCCAACAGAGTTATAGCTTGGCTTTGGAGTTATCTTTTTCAGCAGGAGCAGTATTGTAACTCAGATGGGCTTGTAATGATAGTGAGTACTTTGAATCAATGAAATTGAACATTTACCTTCTCATTTCATGTTTTATTGTGTGTTGTTAACTTGATTGATCATATTATTTATGAAATTTACCTTTCCTTGTAGTCTTATCTCATGGTTAAGCACCTATTTAGTAGAAAATTCATTGTTACAGGTTATAATCTGTGTTAGTTAAAGCAAGTGCTATTAATTTTGAGATTTTGTTTTCCTTCTAAGAGTTCTATTGAAAAACCTCCTTATAAATTACTTATGTGAAAATGCATGTGAAAATGAGTTGTGTGAACAAGGTTCTAAGTCATCATTTTGAATGTGAATAGGTTGTTTACAAGTCTTAGTTAGTTTTTGGTGTATCACCCTTAGCAATTTTAGTTAAACCTTTTACTCTAACACCCTCCCTTAAGATGAACTTAGGGAGTAGCTAAAAACTATGTGCATGAAAGCAATGCAACTACAAGCTAGAAAGCAAACTTAGATCCCAAAAAATAGGCCTGATGAAGTACCCAATCACAACCAAATCTCTATAAAGTGGAGTAAAGGAGAAAACCCATTGGGAAAAAACTCCTCTCCAAAAAGAGATGAAAAGCATGCTGAAAAAAACATGAAGGAAGGAAGGCCTCATAGAGACCCCCAAGGACAACTTCCTTCACCTCAAGCATGGAGCACAACTAAAGATACCGCGGCAATGCCAAAGGTTTAGTGAAGATGTTTGCAACCTACTCCTATGTAGGAATGTACTCCAAGATGAGATAACCATCTCGAATCAACTGCCTGATGAAGTGCATGTGGATCTCAATGTGCTTAGTTCGTTGATGCTCCATTGGGTTGTGGGAAATATGAATAGCACTCTGATTGTCACACCAAAGAGTATTGGGACTATTAGGAGGAAACCCAAACTCTATCATCAACTACCAAAGCCATAGAATCTCTTGACTAGCTAACACTACTGCTCGGTACTCAGTCTCCATAGATGATAATACAATAGCTGACTGCTTCTTGCACTACCGTGTGATAGGACTAGAACCAAGGAAAAAAATAAAGCCAGAAGTAGACTTCTAATCATTGACATCACCAACCCAATCTGAGTCAGTGAAGCCAACAATGTGATGGGATCCTGATGTATAGTGCCCTGAATGTACCTCAAAATATGTTTGGTAGCTTGGAAATGGCTCTCATGTGGATCATGTGAGAACTGAGAGACAAGGCTAATGATAAAGTAAATATTAGGACGCGAATATGTCAGGTACAACAAGCTTCCAACCAACTATCGATATAAAGTAGAATCTACTAAAGGAGTAGAACAAGTGGAAGACAGAATCACACTTGATTGAAATGTTGTGGGGGAAGACTTGCAATCAAGCATGCCAAATCGTTGGAGCATATCAAGAGCATACTTCTGCTGAAATATGGAAATCCCATCTGAAGACTAAATAACCTATAGACCCAAAAAATAGTGCAGAAGACCGAGATCAGTCATCTCAAACTGCTCCATCAAAGCTCTCTGAACACTTTGAATCATGGAGGATGAGCTACTTGTAATAATGAGATCATCAACATATAGCACAAGAATCAAAATATCACCCTCCTGACATTGAATGTACACTATGGGATCAAAATGACGAGTGAAGTGAGAGGAGAGCAAAAAAGAGTCAATCTTCTCATACCAAGCCCAAGGGGCTTGTTTGAGACCATATAATGAACGCCAGAGTCTGAAAACCAAGGAAGAACCTTGCACAAAACCCTGAGATTGCTCCATATAGATTTCCTCATGTAGGTCTCCATGCAAGAAAGAACTATTCACATCCATCTAAAACACTTTGAATAATCTTCACTCTGAAACAATTTCACAATGGTGTGATCTCTATTATTAATGGATTGAGTACACTGGACACTAACCAAAAACACATCATTCTCATTTAGTTACACATAAGTTGCATCATCATTTGCATATCTTAGAAAACATTCTCATTTCATTTACGTCCATACATTCCATCATGATATTTGCATAAGAAAATATAAAAGAAAATAATAAAGGACATACATTGCATATCATTTCTAACATCACAATCATGTCATTCACTACGCCTAAATAAGTGAGTCTCTTCAAATTTCCAAGAAAGTGGGGAAATATGTTAGAGTTATGAAGCTTAAAAGATCAATCTACTATAGACTTACCACAACTTTTGGAAGTTGGAAAGACTCACTTATTTAAGCTTAAGGCCTTGAACATTTGAAGTTGTGCATTTGCACAATCATTTGCATTACACATCATAATCATCTCATCACATTTCATAATCATAATAAATCACATCATTTGTATTACACATCATAATCATCTCATCACATTGCATAATCATAATAAATCACATCATTTGCATTACACATCATAATCATCTCATCACATTGCATTACACATCATAAATCACATCACATTGCATAATCATGATCACAAATACATTCATTGCCTAATCATTATCATCACATAGAAATTAAAATAAAGTCACAACAAATGTGCATATCATAATAGGGAAATCAAATGCATCATAATTGTCGCTGCATATCATATATCATCAAAAATGTCATAATGTCCACATGTACAAGGATATCCAAAAAAAGAGAGGATGAGATACATAAAAAACAAAAAGGGAACTATATCATGGGAAACATATCCTCAATATCACAAAAAGATGTATACACAATGTCTAAGGAACATCACAAAATGCTATGTCGAGCTCCCACCAAATGCTGCTGCTCTCATGGAACTGGTACCCCCTCTACCCGACGAACTTGCACCTGGATCTCTCCTATCTCCAGGAAATGGCTGCGTGACACCCATGCTAATAGTCCGAGAACGAGATCTGCCATAATGAGACTGTACAAAACTCTCTCGTCACTCAAGAGGAACCAACTCATGATATTTACCTCTATAAAACTGCAACTCTTGAGAAATGTGTCTGATCTCTCTGAAGAAATCTGCTGTACCTGCAGATGGTGTTGTCTGTTGTATCCTCTTGGCAGTGGCCTCATCCTGCTCTGTCCAGTGTCTGAAGGCATCCCTCTCTAAAGTAAGTATATTCATCTATGCCTGCAACTACTGTATCTACTACATATCTATCCCTCTATCAGTCCTCAAAATATCAATCTTTGCTTGACACTGCCCTAACTCATCCTGAAGGGACACAATCTATGCTCAAGCCTACACTATCTCACTTTGAAATGATTGAATCTCTACCTGCAAAGACGTTATTTGTGCTGACTACTGTTGTGAGGTATCCCAATCCGAATATGAGGAAGCACTGTCTAAGTTATGGTGACGCTCCTCTTGCACCTCAGAACTACAAAATCCAATGGATGTCTGTCATCTACCCCAACATCATCACCCACTGCACCACCATCACTCTCCCCAACATCATCACCCACTGCACCACCATCACTCTCCCCAGCATCATCACCCACTGCACCACCATCACTCTCCCCACCATCATCACCTCTGCAACCACCCTCTACACCACCATTGTCACCTCTGTAACCACCCTCTGCACCACCCTCATCTACAAGCCCCCTATCCACCATCATCACCACCCTTGTCATTTCCTCCCTCTCCATCAACTAGCGGTATTGGCTCCTTTGGATGAGTAAATCTAGGAAAGGGATGCATGTGGAAGAACTCTGAATAATCCTCGGTCATCCCGATGTCTGTAATATACAAAACATAATCCCATAAACCAGGGGTCAAGGTATAATACTCTATACAAGTTGTCTCATATGATACACATGGGCCCCACTCTAAAACATCCTATCATTGCTATGCATAATAGGAAACTCCTAGGGGGATCCCCTGAACTCGTCCAAACTGTCGACATAATCGTAGATACAAGTACTGCTCAAGCACAACATGTGTCCACCAAATTAGATAGTAGGATAATAACATATATGGCATCTCTAGCTAATCCTCTAGCCATTTCTCACAATCCAAGTACTGTCGCCATGTGACAATCTCCAAGTCATCCAGAACCCGCCTCCAATAAGCAACCTTTCCTAGCTTATGTTAGACGTGTGGACCACTATAACTGAAGACATAGGGTCTCCTTGGTGGTCGATGTCTCTCTCCTATTGTTCGAGTGATGACTATATGCTCCCATGCCTAGGTCTGCAATAATGTGATGCCACATGACAAACTCATCACCCTGTAATAGACAACCTAGTGCAAATATTGATATAAGCGGGCTAACATACATGAACCCCAGGCATACCTCGTACCATCAAGTGTCATCTATGAGAGCACACGACCCCAACCTGCTGAAAATCCTTTGACCTACGATCAAGATAAAGGAATCCACCAATAAATTCAGAAAGTACACATGAAAAAGGATCATATCTGCCAATCATCTCTGTCCAAGGGATCCATCGACCCATAATATAATCATCTTAAGACAATCTCCATAATGCAACGGTCCCACCCCACTCTATCTTATCATACACTACTATCTCTCCCATCACTGGGATTCGTAGAATACGATAGACATCCTTGGGAGTCATGGTCATCTCTCTAGTCGATAAATGAAATGTATTATGATCACTATGCCATCTCTCTGCCAAAGCTGTAAATAAACCTTTGTTGATTCTATATTGTGGAATGTCTAACAAGTAAGTCAACCCACAATGAGAGATAATCTCTAAGTCGGCTGACGACAACTGGCAGACCATGTTCCAGGTCTTCGGGAATCGCTCCCAAGACTGGAGTACATCTCCATCTCCCTAATCATGAACACAAATCAATCAATTAATGTCATGTTCAATCAAGATTATCAGCCAATCAAGCTAATATGTAGTCATTTGAATCAAATCAAATTAGAACAATCAACATCTCATTCAATCAACCCATCGTTCCTCGCCTATCATGAGGATGATCTACTATCAATCAACCCACCATTCCTTGCCTATCATGAGGACAATATGCTATCAATCAAACTATCATTCCTTTCTTATCATGAGGATGATCTATTATCAATCAACCCATCATTCCTCACCTATCATGAGGATGATCTACTAACAATCAAACTATCATTCCTTGCCTATCATGAGGATGATCTATTATCAATCAAACTATTGTTCCTCGCCTATCATGAGGATGATCTGCTATCAATCAAACTGTCATTCCTCACCTATCATGAGGATGATCTACTATCAATCCTACCAGAATTCCTCACTTATCCTGAGGATGATATGTTATCAATCCTATTATTGTTCCTCACCCATCATGAGGATGATACAATATTGGTTCTATCATTTGATTCTTGCCTATCATGATATCAAATCATCACGCAAAACATCAATCAAACACTACACATACCACAATATGACTAAAATCAATCCAAAACGTGACAAATTGATGACTCCTAGACTTCAAGGACATCTTGCGAACATCACCCTGAAGGCTTTCCGCAATCACACCCAACAAAACGGGTCAAACGACAAGCTAAACCACCTCAAATCAACAAGAATGACAACTTTCTAAGGCAACAAGAGGTGCCATTTGGGACCCCAAAGGTGCCAAAATAGAGTTTGCATCTTAAAAACATGTTTTCCAAGCTTGCAAGAGGTGCCACTTGGGACCCCAAAGGTGCCAAAACAAAGTTTAACTCTAAAAACCTCCATTTTCAAGCTTGCAAGAGGCACCACTTAGGAGAACAAAGGCACTAAAATAGTGTTGAAGGCCAAAAAATTGAATTCCTAGCTTGCAAGAGGTGCCACTTGGGACCCCAAAGGTGCTAAAATGCTCAAAAGGCTCAAAAACATGCATTTTCACCCTTGCAAGAGGCGCCACTTGGGACCCCAAAGGCACCAAAACTCTCAAAAGGCTCAAAAACATCAATTTCAACCTAGCAAGAGGCACCATTTGAGACCCCAAAGACACCAAAAGTCTTAAAACACATGAAAATTGAATTTCAAGCTTGCAAAAGGCACCATTTGGGACCCAAAAGGTGCCAAAACTCAACATGCGCAAAACACTCGAAAATGACAAAAACATCACCCAAAAGTGCATAAATGACATCCCATAAGCTACAACATCCATCTACGACGTTCAAAATGCCATTAAAAGGAAAGAAAATGACTAGCAAAGAGGTTTCTCATAAAGTGTACCATAGGTCCAGAGGCAACAGGCTTATTAGGTTGGCGAAGACGCTTGAAATGATGCTTGTGGTATGGGATCACCATCTTTCTCTAAGCTCTCCAATCTTCAACTTCTCCAAACTCAAAATGTGCAAATGAATCCCATTTTTACCATTTTCACCTTTTAGGGGTAAAATGGAGGGAATTATGGTGGGATTTATTTCCCATTTTTACCAAAAAGGAGGGGTAATTAATCAACAATATTCAAAGAAAGAGCTTGCAACTCAATTTGGAGAGATAAATCGTCTCTAACATCAAACCTTCATTGAATTGACATTGGATCATCATTGCATCATCACAACACTTATCACATGATTCAACACTTCATTTTCACATCCTTAGATTAACTAATTTATCTCTTGAGGGGGCATATATCTGTCAATACCTAAAATTCAAAAGCCTGGGGCATCAAAATCTTGCATCCTCTGTGGCATCAAAATCTTGCATTGTCTGGTGCATCGAAATATTGCATCATCTAGGGCATCAAAATCTCACATCATTTGAGCATCAACATCAAAATCTTCTTTGAAATAACGTGTAAACACATCACTTCAAAGAGGGGAAAAGTGCATACAATAGAAAATGGTCATCATATTCAATTAATTAAATACAACCTATTTGATTAGAATACTTCAACTACATATAGATAAGGTCTTACTTTATTTATATTTTTCACTTTCCTTTTAATTCTCTTAATTCACATGCTTCTAAATTAAATAAACAAAAACCCTAAATGTGTTTATTTAATTAATCTTCCCTAAGACCCTGATTAAGAATTAGAGCACATTTCTACAACTTTTTGTGTGCCACCTCATAAAGGTCACATGAAAATAAATAAGCCTAATTATTAATTAGAATAATCATCACACACTTCCACCAATAAGAAAAAGAAAATGGCTTTATTCCCCCACACTTTCAACAAATTTGCATGGGTCTTTGTTTCACACACATGGCATTTTGTCCTTGGTCAAGGGGACAACATCCTGATTCCTTTCATCTCCACCATCTATCTTGTATCCTTTGAATCTAGATCATTGATGGGTTCCACCTCACAAAATGCTTGAGAAACCCTATAAATACACCCTCTTTCCTTAGCATTTAGGATCCACCTTTTGAGTAATGTTATAATGCTATTTTGAAATACAAATTGGAATAGTGTTATAATACCATTTTCCGTCCACACTGAGTATTGTTACCATGCAATTTTTTTGTAGGAGCTTGGAGCTTTCATGGAGTCTTATATGTAGCTTTCATATCATGTGTTACTTTTTATTCTCATCTTAGATTAATTAATTGCTTCATAGTTACATTTTATTATCTCCATTGCATCATAGTTACATTTTCGGTTAGTTTATTTTATGTTTACATTTGAGCATATGCATAATCATGGATAGTTCACTATAGTTTTGTATCATCTCACTTATCTCCACTTGTTCATCTATCATCAACATCATCCTTCATTCATCATCCTTCATTCATCTTTACATCCATTATCCTTTCCATCGTTTTGTTTTATTTAGAAGCATACCACTAATCATTCCACCACACATTTGCACATTGAAATCATCTTAGCTTGCATATTAAGCATCAAATCTCATTTTCTAGATAGTCATTTTAACAACCTTTGTGCCCATAGAAATCTAAGGGCCGAACAGTTTAATAAATCCCTAGAAATATAGGACAATGATATGTATTTGAAAGGTTTGATTGTATTACGAATAGAGTAGTTTTACTTGCTTCAAACTTTGAATGTAAACCCTCTCATTAAGGTTTTTGTTGACAATAGAATATACCTCTCCACATTTGACACACACATAGGTTGGATTTGTATGTTGCATTATTGTATCTACAAGTTGTGCAATGTTGTAGGCGGTCTATACTTACATGTTGCATTTATGACTTAGACATGGGTTGTCTTTTCCCATTGATATTTCAGTGTTGATGCATGTTCAATTTTGGTGGATTGGTTTAGTCACTTGATTTGCTGGTTTTGTTGTCATTTTGAGGAGGTGAGATGGTATTACTAGGTACAATCATGATATGAGACCTATGCAGTGGACTATGATTATCCAGATATGTGGACACAGTTGGGTTGAGGTGTTGGTACATTTGGTGGTGATCATGGTGTCATGGATGTTTTGTGTGCATTAGAGACTTTGGCATGTCATGATGGTTATACAGGTGCATTATTGGTGGTGTTGGATTGGATCTTGATTTAGTTTGTGGCGGTGTATCTTCTTGGTTTGAGGAGATTGGTATCACGATGTCATGGACAGCTTGGTTACACTTTTTAGTGGGAACTTTTGACAGTGATGGATTGGTGGTGATGGATATGTATATGATGGTTTGGTGGTGTATCTTCTTGCTTTAGAGGATGGTTATCATGTTGTCATTGAGAGCTTGGATTCATAGGTTTGGTGTGAACTTATGACAGTGATGTGGTTTTGGTTGTGTGTATCATAATGCCATGGGATTGATCAGTATCATAGTTTAGTGGGAGCATTTGGTGATGATGTGGATCCATTGTTGATTATGGATGGTTTTCTTCAATAGGGGTTGATTGGTGTCATGGAGATCTTGGATTATGTGTGCTATAGTGATAGTTCTTTGACATCAGGTGTTGGAGATGTTGAGGTATTTTTTATGACTTGTTGGTTTTTACAGGTGATCCTTGGTTGTAGGATGTTTTTGTTATTAAATGTCATGGTATACTCTTGATTACTGGTTTAAAGTTGTGGTACATGCCATGATGATTTGAGCATGTGATCTTCTTTTGAGAAGATGTGAGATCATGGTGTCATGTTTATGTTCCTAATTTTGTAGTTAGAGCTATGATTTTTATCTTGGTTGGTTCTCTTTGTATTGAGTACTTTGATCATTTGATTGGAGTTTAGCATGGATTGATTGGTTATAGGTGCTCGTGGATACTTGGAAATGTAGGTGAGGTTGGAGTTCTCTTGTGATTAGAGACATTTGCTTGAGATAGTTTCTCTTCATGAGATTTTAATAGGAAGTCTGAGGAGCCTACACCTTGGTTGGATGTGATTCCAACATGGACCAATGAGGAGAGTGTTCTTGGTTGAGTCATGATGACTTGGATATCCTGGAGGAGCATTATCATTCCCACTCTTGGTCTACTCGATGGTTCACTTGAGAGGTATTTCCCATTTTTATTTTAGGTGTATTATGTTTATGATTTGTCTTCTCATGGGTATGGATCTTGATCCATGGATATTTGGTTTCTTGAGGGTTCATTTGAGGAGTGTTAGCATGTTTATCTCCTTGTATATGTTGGGTTTAGGAGATGGTTTATTGGGATAATTTCCTTAGTTTGGGAATGGTTACATTGAGTTTGATCTTGTTTTGAGATGCTTACCTCCATGATTAGTTACATGATACACATGTTATGTTTGATCTTGGTGATTGGACAGTTGGTTGTTGTTATGGGGTGTTGTGGAGGAGATCATACTTGATACAATTGGCATGTAGAGGTGTGTGTAGGAGGACATGCTATAGGTGTTTGGTTTGCAGGTTTTGCATATCATTGTGGATGTTCCTTGCAATTGCATGTTCACATATTCTATGTGATGTTGATAGTAGGCTTGGTATGCCTTGATCACTTGTGATTGTGCCTTGTTTCTGGAATGTTAACGAAGCAACACGTTGAATTCACTCATTCTAAGTTTTCATTCATTTAGACATTGCCCATGCAGTGGGAGATCCTAGATGTGTATACCACTCTTTGACAAGTTTGCACATGGAGCTTGTTATTGCGGTTTATGGGTGGATATGTGATGGATGAGTTTACTATGTTATGTATACTTTGGAGCTATGGATAGTTGGATGTGTTGGAATTTTTTGTGGGTGTAATTTCAGCTATGGTGATTTATTCTTGACAGCTATTGGTGCATATTCATTACCTTTGGATTGAGTTTTTGTGTTTTTGAGATGTGGTTGTTAGAAACCAAGATCACGATTACAAATGAGAAAAATCACCTTCCACGGAAGAAAATGAAAAGACAAAGATTTGCAAAGATGCAAAATTATTATATTCAGTACAAAATATTACAAGAGATAATTTGCTTTATAAGCAAAGGCATAAACCCTAATCTTATCTTGAGCAACAAGATGGCTTTCGATAAGATAAGGATATAACTTAGAATTTAAATATGCCTAAATGAAACTTGTAAATGTGTAATTAAATAGTAATTACACCAACATTAGTTTGAGGTGGGTTTTATGGCTGCTGTGATAGTTAGTGTGACATATGTTTGGATGTGTTCTTATCTTAGTACATTGGCATGGTGGAGGATGAGAGAATTCATGGATGATATGGTGCTCACCTTGGTTCTTGTTACAGGTATCTTGATGGAGCACATGGAGCACTTGGAGCACTTGGATTCCAGGATAGTACATGTTGCCTATAAAGTTTATTATCTTGATGTTTGAGCTTACTTGTTACCCCCTTATGCAATGTATACAAAAAGTGGGAGATTGCTAGAATTAGGTGTTGTAAACCTTGAATAATGCTTATAATGTTTAATTTATTATTATGTATGTGGTGCACCTAGGGGTACCTAGATGGGCATGCATCACTAGGAGTTATAATGTTGGGGCCACTTTATGTTGTATGTAACATTGGGACTTAATTGTAAAATGTAATTATTTAATATTGGGGAAAATAAAATATAATAAAGTACCCAATATTAAATGTGGGGTCACATGATTTTGTAAGTTCATGGTTTTGGGCACATGGTTTATGTAATACCACTTGGTGGTTTTTTGGGAGCTTGCTTCTATAAAAGCAACCACAAGGGTAGTTGTCTAGGGTTGGAGAGTTTGTTGTAGGTTAGCAGGTTGAGCTTGTGCATGTGTGAGGTCTTGAAGCATGGCATGAAATGTGTGGATTCATGCTTGGTCATATGGAATGCATGGATAACTTGTGCTTCAGAAGTGTTCATGGATTCTCTAAAGATGTATTGTAATGTGTTTTCATTGCTGAATAATACATGGAGTGTGGATGCTTTTGGAGGTTGGGTTTTTCCGTTTTGATGGTTTTCCCAGGGTATATCTTGTGTCATCTTTCATAGGTATGTTGTCTATTATCTTGCATGTTGATATTGAGTATTTACTTGCACGATTTTAGATTTGGGTTATGTGGAAATTGTCATTAGATGGCTATGAATTTCCTTACACCTAAAAATTGAAATAAAAATTTATATGATAATAAAAACGAAAATGAAATTTTCCAAGCATATTTAGGAAGTGCGGTTAGGTATGTACCTACCAAAAAAAATGGGTTTCAGGGCATGTAGAAAGACTCATTCGCCCAAGGGTGCACATGGGTCTTTGCATAAGGATTTCCTCAACTTTGAGGGTCCTCTAGTGCAAGATCTGAGCTTCTATTTTCCCTTTCACTATTAGAAAGTCAAAAATAAATTCTGAATCAGAGTTTCCTTGTCTTGACAACAATGATGATAACTTTGACAACTTTACAAATTTTCTCCTTTGATCAACTTTTAGTCCTTCACCTGTAAATTTGCACATATAAGGAGAGAAGAAAATGTTTTGTTTTTGGGTGAATAGGGGTTTGTGTTAGTCAAACCTTGGTTTGGTAATTAAACCTTAATAATGAAATGATGAAAAATAGAAGGAATTGATGAATAAAAAAAGCTTTGTTACAACTCACTAGACCATTAATGACTACCCTTAGAGAACTAAAGTCTAACACATCACTCTAAGGTTTGGATCTTGCATGAATTTGGCTTGATTGATTGATGCTTTTGATGCTTGAATGCTTTCTTGAATTCTTGATTCCTACATCACAATGTTAGCTCCCAAACATGAAATGAATATGCATAAAATTTGACATGATGACAAGATCTTGATTGCTATTGTAGATGACTGATAAATCTTCTCTTCAATTCTCTTGACACTAAAATTTTCTCTTGTGAAAGTTGCCTCTAGCTTGATAGATTTGAATTGATAAAATAATTGTATAGTTGTTTATCTAATTTCTCAAAAAATAGATTAAAAAATATGACAATTGAAACTTGAATTTGAATTATTAAAATATCGCCAAAAAGATATTTTAAATTGGGTTCTAACACTTAAGGAGGACCCATTTTCTAGTGAATGGGTCTTAGGACCTAAATCCAAGATACACAATTTCCAAGGTGTTTTAATTAATGTTGGAAATTGTTTAATATAGGTTTCCCTTTTAGAAAATGAGAATAGTAAGGAGAGTGCATAATTTGGTCAATTAGAAGCTTAATTAAGTAAAATTAATGAAGGGACCCAAACATAGTGTGAAATTATAAAGGTATACAGTATACAATTTTCTACACTACATTTAACCCTCACTTTAGTGAGAGTATGAGCCCATGCTCAAAATCACACTAAATTAGACAAATATATATCAAGATGGGTCTAAATGTATAAATGTTAAAAATATAGGATGAAAAAGATCAAGTAGGTGGTCAAGCCACCCAAGATCAAGATCCCATGGTGAACCAACATAAACACAAAGACACACACACACACACACAAATTTATGATATGAAGTAGAAAGACAAGATACACAAACATACAATGTCAAAATTAATGCAAAGAGGAAAAAAGGGATGAATCAATCTTTGACTATTTTTCCAAAAGGTATGGATCAAGCCTAAACAGTTTGTCAAAGATAAAATGAGAAACACACATTAGGTCTACAAGGTGTGAACTCATAACATTAAGTGGTAGATGGAAAATTCATGCCAAGTCTATTGGCTTCCATACAATGACCATACCAGAAATTATACTCCTTGATAACTTTTGATAATGTGCCACACAAAATGGTCATAGGTTTTCATAAGGCTAGCAAGCTGCAATATGCTAGACACTCATGACAAGGAACCACTGGCAACAAGTTGTGTTATGCTTGGTGGTCATGAATTATTTTTAGGTCAGGATAATCAAAGGGGTTTTACTTAATACATGAAAGGCATCAACTTAGGGAACATCACACTTGACATCACCAAGAGAGGACTAGTCGAGAGATAAAAGATTCACACCTTAGGGAATGCAAGCCATAGAATTACCACTAAGAATAATGTCATATGCCAAGGAAGATCACACTAGGACATCAAGCATAATATCACCACAAAGAAGACATTCCATTTAGATCAAGAAAGCCACACATTGAAAAAGGTCACATTTCCTAGGAGATGTATGCTATCATCACTAAGAAGTGAACATGTGAAACAATGAGTGGGGCATGTATATATCCCCACTTAAAATGTCAACATACTTTCTATGTTTGTATTTTAAGTAGAAAGAGGGGAAAGAGGGGATCCTCGAAAAGAATGCACACCTCCAAAAACTAGTTATCCTTTCCCCCAAGCATAGAAACAAAGACAACCACCAAGGACTATCATGTTGCTACCACTTGATAAATATTGTTGCACTTAAGATTGTACCACCATGAATGGAAATGAGAAAGATACATAAAGCTACCAATGCCACATAGTGATGAGCAACATGATAGGATGGAAATTATTATCAACTATAGGAAATAGGTGCATCAACACAAGGAAGAGCACCACAATCCTTAAGATGTTGAATTTTATTACTCAAAGCCTTATATTCATTAGTAGAATGACCATGCACTTGATTATATGCACAAAATGAGCTTTTGGTGTAGAATCTCTTTTGTGTTCTTGGAGGGAGAGATATCAAGTGAGCTTGGAGAAGCCTTGACAAGGTACCCTTTTGATCAATAGTAGATGTTCCTTTCTTTTGTGACAAAGATATTTCTTGCTTACTACAAAGTGTCATGCATACATAAGCCTCTCTAAGTTTATATTGTGAGATTTTTTACTCTCCCTTAAAGGAGGGAATAAAATATAATGAACCCCAATCATTACTAAGAAATGTATTTGAAGATGAAGCAATATTTTTCCTAGGAGTGCTTTGGGTGATGAAATTGATATTGAGTGAAGGTTTCTTTAATACTTTCATTTATTTTGAAGGATAATAACCAAGAAATTTTGTTTATTCTTGTGAGGTAGGCTCTATAGGAACATGAATACCTTGTGAACTTTAACACCATATCATTTTCCATTATATCCAAGTTGTTTCAAAATCTCATAACCTCTTCCGTAAAGTTTTACCATTTCTTTTGGATTTGGTGGTTTCTCATTATCACAATCATCTTATATGTGGATGTATAATTTGTGTTTTCCTTTACTTTACTAAAAGTTTGGGCTCACATGGTTTTGATGACTCAACTTGTATTGATATTATGTTAGATTATTTCTCTTTTCCTAATTTGTGTGTCATCTTGTATTCTCCCATGAATGTAGGTGTAAAATCCAATGAACCTCAATCATTGTCCAATAGTTTCATGATTGATGAATTTTTTTTTTCTTGTCCTTATTCATACATTGGTTACACTTTTGTAGTTGGTGTCAATGTTGTAAGAGTATTTTTCATTCCTATTTCAATTTGCAAACAATTTTCTAATTGTAGATCATCTTTTATTGTGTGAACCTTGTTGTTTTACTTCGCTAGACAATGTAACTTTGAAGGCACCACATTCATTGCATGAATCCATAGCCTACCTAAGAGAAGATTATATGAAAGATCATTGGGCATGAAATGGATAGGAGTTTACAACACAACCTTACCAACTATAATAGGTAATGTTATCACAACAAGCAGTTATTTTCCATTATCAAATCTACGGATAGATAAAGAGTTTGGTTCAATTTTGCTCTTATCTAATCCAATCGTATCTAAAAATATTACACTACAAGAATTGAGTGTAAAAAAATTATTAATAAATGTTCATATTATGCCAATCTTGTTCAAGATAACCACTATCATCAAATCCTCATTTTCTTTTGCACTTCTAATAGAGGTAACTCATTTTGATGAAAGGTAATGCCCAAATTAGGTGAATTCATATTCTCAATCATAGCTTCCACATCATTTGGTTGTACACTAGGAGGGATAATAAATTATTGCAAATACTTTTGGATCATGCCATGGTAAGGAGGTGATGCTTGAATCAAATCCCAAAGGTAGATCTTCACAAGAGTGTTACAAAGTTATTCCATAAGATCATACTCCTTTCCACTATGCAAGGGTAAACGAGGGGAACTAGGGAAAATAGGTTGAGGAAGTGGTATCGATGTAGGGATAGTTTGTGGTTGTCTATTGTTCCCTATGTTATATGCATGAGAAACAATATTATAATGGTTTTTACAAAAAAATGTTACTAGTGAGTTCCCTTGCAAAATTTAGGATAGCTCCTAGAGGTTTTGGTTGGTGTTGAGGTGGTCCTATGATAAGAAGTGGTTTAGGAGGTCTAATAAACAAATGAATCTTAGGAGGTGCAGTGTATAAAAATGTATCCCTTTACATTTTCACAATTTTTTTGGTGCCTCCTAATAAAATTGGACTTAATTAGGCCTTAATTATAAGCCCTATTTTGTATTTACCTGCCTAATAAATTGCATTTTCTAAAGGGGAATCCTGACAATAATTAATGCCATTACATAACACTTTACCTTGAGCAATGTGTGTTCCAAGAATAGGAGCCTAGGAACCATTTTCATATGGGAGAATGGATCCCCCCTAGTCCTTTGAACCTAAATTTAAAATATATTTTTTGTAGTATTTTAAGGTCCCCGAATCCATATTTCAATGTCGGCTTGTAATATTTTAATTTCAGGAAATTGAGGATACATACCTTTTTAAATACAAGATTATTTTATAAGTTTCACTTAGAAATTTCAAGATATCTCAAGAGAATTTTGAAGAGAAATTTTACAAGACAAAAGTTTATGATCAAGAGAATTCAAGAGTAGATATATCAGAGATTTATTGCAGCAATCAAGATCCAATAATCATATCAAATTCTTCTTACATCATGCATGTTTTTGGAGCTAACATTGTGATGTAGGTTTCAATTATCAAGTTCAAGAATTCAAAGCATTATCTCAAGCATCAAGGGTTTGGAGCTAACATTGTGATGTAGGTTTCATTGTGATGTAGGTTTCCATTGAATCCATTTCATGCAAGTTGTAAATATCCATTGAAAGGTTTATTCAAGGGTTTGGTGAGTAGTAACATACAATTGTTCATTCATCTTTCCTTCATGTTTCATTATTTCAATTCAAGGTTTAATTACCAAAATTATGTTTGACCAAGGAAAACCCCCATTCACCAGAAA
>VDFB02082109.1:0-15334 GCA_007258455.2 Sequoia sempervirens
AAAAGGGTTGGATGGATCACTAAGGTGATGGAGTATGATGTTGACATCCAAATCACCAAGCTAGTGAGAGGCAAAGGGTTGTGTGAACAACTTGTCTCAACATTTGAGACTCATATAGAGGATGCCCTTGTGTTTCAAGAACACCAAGAACCCAACATTGATGCTCATTAGCAGGTGGGTGAATAATATGACTACCTTTTTGCAAGAAGGTAGATATCCTCCAGGTCTAGATAGGACCAAAAGAAGACACTTTAGATTATAGTCCATTCCCTATGCCATGGTGGATGACATACTTTTCAGAAAGGATTTCAATGGGGTCTTATTAAGGCATGCATAGAGGCAGATTAGGTCAGCGAATTGTTGGAAGAATTCCATGATGGCTCTTTGGGTGGTCATTTTTCTGCAAGGACCACTATTGCAAAGATCACGAGGACTGGTTATTATTGGCCAACCTTGCTCAATGATGCTCACAAATGGGTGAGAAATTGTAAAAAAGTGTGCTTTCTTTTCTTGAAAGCAAAGGTTGGTTGCCCTCTCTCTTCATCCCATTTAGATTGATCAACCATTTATGTAGTGGGGTTTGGATTTTATTAGCATGATAAATCCACCATCAAGTGTTGGTCAAATAGATTTTGGCAGCCACAAACTATTTCACTAGGTGGACAGAGGTAGTTTCCTTGAAGGATGCCACTGATTCTTCAGTTTTGGAATTCCTTGATGGAATTATTAAAATATGTGGTACTACTTCCACCATCATATCTGATAATGCCAAGGTTTTTATTAGTGCTTAAGTCCTAGATTGGGTAGTTAGGCATGACATGTATTTGAAGACCTCGTCTAATTATTACCCTTAGGGTAATGGCCTAGCTGAGTCTTCAAATAAAAACCTCATTAGGTTTATCAAGAGGATCATTGAAGATAATCAAAGAGAATGGCATAGCAAGTTGAAGACAACCCTTTGGGTTGATAGAATTACTCCTAAAAGAGCAATTAGTAATTCTCCTTTCATGTTAGTTTATGGAAGAGAGGCAAGGTTACAATTATCATTGGAGATGCCTTCTCTTGAGTTGGCACATCATCTAGAGTTAGAAGGAAATGATGCTATGAAAATAAGGTTGGCCGAACTTTTGGAACTGGAGGAAACAAGGAATAGGGCTATGCAAATCTTAGAGACTCATCAAGCACAAGTCGAAAGATATTTTGATAAGAAGGCAATCCATAAAGTGTTCCAAGAGGGAGATATAGTGCTAAAATGGGATGCAAACAAATTCAAAGCTGGGAGGCATTCCAAGTTTGATGCTATTTGGAGTGGTCCATATGTCATCACCAGCTGCAAGGAGGCCAATGCTTTTCATCTCTCTAGGCTAGATGGTGAGGTTCTTCCAATCTCAGTCAATGGGATTCACCTCAAACCTTATTTCTAAAGGTTTTGAGTTTCATGTATATATTAGTTAGTTGTTTCATTTTCCAAGAAATGCTTTGCACACTCGACATTCTCCTTAAGGGAATGTATATTTTTAGCTTTCTTGCTTTCCTCCAAGTGCGGCCTGCACATGCTTTTTTTTTTCTTCTCTTGAGAGGCCCAGATGTTGAATAATTCCCTTGACTCTATGCCCAAAGGACTATCAAGGCTCCTAGATTCTAGGATTAGCAGGCAATCATCTTGTAGAAGACACCATAAATGTTGTCATTTCATGCCACCCTTAAATGACCCATCATTGATAACTGATCTGAGAGATCCTACATGGGACATCTTGTGTGAATTTTCCTTGGGGGGTCTCAAATTAGCTGTCCTAATTTTTCAGGCTTTCAAGTTTTCACTTTCCTTCATACCGACATCCCTTCTTCATTGCTCCCACTCCTATTTTTCCTTTCTTCCTTCCATTATGCCTAAGTGTTTCAAGTTTCAGCTGTTGACCTTAACTTTTAACCCTTATCTCTCCCTCATAAGCCTATCTTTTGATCCCCTAATCCTCAATAGCTTTCTTCAAAATTTGTCTTAGGTGTAAGAGGTAAGACTTCTTCTTGATGCCTGATTCCCGACAATGTGCTCTTTTCAGGGCTCTAGAGCATTTAATGCATAACCAATGATTATTTTCGGCTCAAAAACATGAAAATTCCATGAAATGGCATGTTTTTGCACGATGATGCCATTAATTCTTGAACCACCTCCTCAACTACCTATTTCAACTTTTGGACAACAAGGACACCATTCAATGCATTCTTCGAATTTTGCAGGTGGATTTTGTGGCACCCATGCTCATTCATTGCTGCTTTTTGTCCCCTTATGATGGATCCCATGCCCAGATCACTGATTTCATGGAGGATTTTGGAGGTACTTTTGGATAACCTTCTTTTTAGAAGTATGGTGACTAGGCTTGTTTTGAGCATGGATTTCATGACTGATCTCCTCAATCCTTTCAGATCAGACTTGTATTTATTGCTAATCCTAGTTGGGTTAGAGTTTGGTTTGTAATCATCCAAGTTATGCTTGATCTATAAAAGCAACACTTTTATTCTTTTTATGGGTTCTTCTTTTGGGCTCCTCTCACAACTTTCTTTATCAAACATTGTATTTCTACATTTTGCACATTTTGCCATTGTAAACCCTAGATTTTGTGGCTTATGTTAATGAAATCCAACTATTTATCACTCTTATCTCTTGCATGCTTGTGTAGATCTTCATTGACTCTATGTTTGAGTGAGTGTTTTGGTTGATTTATTGGTATATTGAGCAATATGAAGAAAATAAGAAACAACTTTCTATCTTGGTGTATCACCTCTCTTTTCTCTTTAATGCATTCTTTCTATCCCCTTTTCCCCTGTGAGCTCTTAGAGTAGAGTAGTGATAAGGTTTTATGTGTTGGGTTGGACCGACACATCTGCACTTAGTTAGAGGAGGAAGATGGCCTTCTCCATAGACTTAACCTTATTTCGCAAGGTCCGACACCTTGAGGCCATTTCAATGGTGTGATTAGAACGTTGAACTCCATGTTCAGCAGGGTGTAGTTTTATGTGACAACAGGTTAGAAGATTATTAAGACCATTAGAGAAACAACCAGAGCTTGAGATCAAGCATAACCGAGGTGATTGGTTCTTCTACTCATTCCATTGTTATCAAAGTCTATAGTGCCCCAATGGCACCTCGCATATTGCCAATAGTAGTACTAGACATAATTTCCTTCTTGGAAATAATGTGGCAATTGAATGAATCTAACAAGACTCATTTTAGAAATATGAAGAAGGGGTCTCTTCTTCCTGTAACAATTTTCTTTTTTGATTTTCAAATCACTTTCAAAGAAGGATTGGAGCTGTTATATACCAAATTGCAGCCATATAGTATGAAAGTTGAAAAAATAAGGAACTGTGATCCAGAGTGCTTCATCCACAATACAAGGGTTGCATAAAAATTATCAAGGTATATACTTGAGTGTGATCAATTGAGGACTTGATTAGAAATTTCTCATCAAAGAATGAGGTAAAGCAGAAAAGAGAGACATGGGTCAAAGTTCAAATTGCAGAGTAAAAAAGGGAGCAAACCCTTCTTATAAGGGAGCTCACACTGAGATTGAGGACCATGTTCTTAGAATAAGAGTAATGATTGAAAATGCTAATAATTTGTTGACTAATGTGGCTAGGGTGCAAATTGATAGGCCTGGACCATCAACACAAGTGTGTGTGCAGTTCATACTCTTGAACAAGCGATGTCACTGCAACAAATTGAACCCAAGCCCTTAGTAGACTATCCCATTGGTGATGATGAATACGTGCTAAATATTCAGGAGATAAGACAAGTCATGAATCCAATACCAAGGGTTACAATCAAGGCTCCCTTTAGTGACAAAATGTTGATAAACTTTGAAACATGAGGGCACTAGCTTGCACAAAATTCATGGTAGATGATAGGTTTATCACCACCAAGGAATTCAAGGACTTTGTCCTTAAGAACAAAGGTGAGGAACTCTAGAGGCAATTGAAGATGGGGCAGGGAACAATGAAAGAAGAGGATAGAGATAGGGTAGTGGCTGAGGTCCTTATTAAATTAAATTTTGACATCTCTGACTTGACCCCAAAAAAGGGAAAATAAATAGTAAAGAACAGCGAGCATTTGCTACTTGAGGGGTGGGACATCTCCTTAGCAATAGCTTTTGATGCCATAAGGAGGCAAGAGGGAAATGATCCAATCCTCACCTTTGAGGAACACACAAAGAAATTATACTTTGGTTTAGGATTCAACCCAAGCATGAGACTCTAGCAATATGGTCCATATATCCTGAGACCAACAAGCCACATGTAATAAGGGATGCCAATGAATTGACTGGAAATTTGATTGTGAGGAGTCTTGGAGATACAAGTTTCTTGCAAGCAACATCCTTGACAGTAAACACAACTATGTTTACTGAGGCAACAATTAGGAAATTAGAGGCTAATTTGAAAGGGGCAATGACCAAAATGTGAGGTTTTTGTAGAAATATAATAAATTTCAAGACTTCTTCCACCCCCCCAAACCATTACAAATGATACATCATCTAGGGAGAATGAGGAACTTAATTTGGGAATCAAGGAGTTGGAGGACACATTAAATAAGAGCAAGCAAGCAAATAAAGTTGCACTAGAAGAAGGCAATGAAAAGGTGTTTGATACTATTGAAAATATAATAGATAACATGTTGCATTGCATCTAAAGCATGGTTGAGGAAGTATGGAATGCATACAACTCCATTAAAAATATTTTTACACATCATCTGAGAGCAATGAATACTTTGAAGTGTATGTATACTTCATGGACACCAATGATTTCAGTGATGAAGGTAGTGTTGGCTCATATTGATGTTGGAAGTAGTGATGGTATTTGTGCTAGTATACTTGAAAAATATAATGCATTAGGGAATATGCTAAGAGCACATGAGAATTATAAGGTCAAATTAAGGAGTAAACCAGATTCTTTTGAAGGAATGGAGGAATTATTAATGCCTTCAATTCTAACTGGTGAAGGAGAGGTGAAATTTTGTGTTGAGTGGAGATCCGATTTCAATAAGATCTTGCATCCCATATTCATATCCATAAAATAAAATGATGAAGTGAGTGGATATCTTGAACCTCAACCTTGATAAATTGATGAAGCTAGAAAATGAGATGGCCAAATTTGTAGCACTGATCGAGGAGATAGAAAAAGATGAATATAATACTCATATGGCCTTTGTGAATAAGTTCCTTGCTGACCATACCAATTATGATTTAGACACTGAAAATTTGATTCAACCACAACATGGAAACCAAGAAAATATTGGCTAAGATATTCAAATGGTACCATATTGTACAATGGAAACCAATGTAGTGTGGAGATGGAAATGATGAGAGGCTATATTTGTGTTTCAATTGGTCATCAGACTTCCAACTCAGCATTCCAATCAATATATGATGATGCAAGTAATGAATTTTAGATTGTTCTACGATGGTGCAATTATTTGGTAGTTTTGGTATATTTTTTGGCTCTTGTGGCACAATTAACATTAGTTCCAAGCTTCTCCAATGACTTCAACTTCTTTTGTGAGTTTGTTTTAAAAAGGGAATCATATTTTGTAATGGGCTTAGTCCCCACTTGTTTTCAACTGAAGTGAAAAGTAAAATGTAATTGTAAATAAGTCACAAGTCATGTGACTTAGGTCTTGAGTCCACGTGCTCAACTTTCCTATAAAGAGGGATTCATGTTATTGAAAAAAGATTCTGGAACTATTTTGGGTAGGTCATAGCATAGCGAATTAAGTTGTTAGGTGATAAAATAAAGTTGGTTCCATAAATGGAACATTTCTATATAGCAAGTGTTAATTCAACATGCAATACATGAATAGCATGTGTTCATTGCAATTCTCTCTAGATTGTACACTCAATTTCTTACAAACAAAATGATCAAGGATCTTTGAGTTTTTCTATGCAAATTTCTTGCATTATGTATTTTGTTTGTTGCTTTTGTTCAAGGAATAGATTAAATGGTCTAAGAAAAATATAGAGAACCATGTGTTACATTAGAGATAGATAAGAAGAATTATGAGTGAATTTCATTTGTAGGATGCATTATTGTAAGGCATTAATGCAATTAATCCACTAAATTGAGTTAATTTGTTAAAAAAAGCCATTTGTAGGACTTAATTTGACTATTACCCTAATAAGGCACTGATCTAAGTTATTAACTTTGTCCATTAACCAAAAGCAAATCTTAATGACAAATCACTTGAGAAGGTTTCTTAACTTATTCCTAATTTATATATGTTCTCAAAGCTAGTAATAGATAATTCTCCAAGAATTTACCCAATTTTGAATAATTTTCATATATCCTCAGTGTATTTTGTGAGAACATGTTTGCTATTTCAATATCTTGGTACATATTAGGCTAAACCCACTGATATTGGTAAAGGGCTACCCCCTTAGGTCTTGTAGAACCTGAAGTGCAAAGGAGAGAAATTTTGAAATTGTCTCATGTTCGTTGGCCACTGATTCGAAGTCTAATAATAAGCATTGGCTAATCTTTAGAAGATTTCAAGCAATCAATTGGAAACACCAACACTAAAGATTGGCTACACCCTTCCCTTAACAACTGGGATTGGCTTTTATTCTATCCTTGTGAGAATCTTGTTTCTCTCATTACTAATCCTTGGAATGTTTTGATTTGATACCTCTACTACTCTATCTATTGCTTTTGTTTATGCCTATGCTTTCTATAATGCTACTTTTTTCCAGTATATAAATTGGATAAATTTAATATATCAAAGTTTATTTTATATGGCAACAAATTTATTAATATTTTTATCTAGATTTAAAGATTATAAAGTATATCTATATTAAAATACAAATGCACCAAAATAGTTATTTATCATTATTAACTAACTTAAGACTTAAGAAACATTAAGATCAATAATATTAATATATTAATTAGCGTTGAACAATTTGAACAAGATCTCAATGAAACGAATAACATCTTTCAGAGAATTAGAATAACTGCATCTTATTTATATTTTAATTTTGAATATCATTGAATAAAATAAGTTTAGTACTTATTTGAATTAGAGCACTTGGAAAAACCACTCTCACCCTAGAAAGATTCCAAAGGTTTTGTCTCACATAGCTATAACACACTCTAGGAGGAAACATCTTATTTAGAACCAACACACTTGCTTTCCAAGCAACAAACCATAGTCAAAACAATCACAAGTGTACCCCATGCCCCAAGTTGGACACATCCAATGTGCCCCTTCTCCACACCCATAGCCCACCAACCACCTTCTTCTTCCTTGAGTGATCTCCATGCCCTTTTCCAAGTCTCACATAAATGCTTTATATAAACCTCAAGGGGTGGTTTTCAAATCATCACACCCTTTCACAAATGTTATCTTTTGATAATATTCTTCCTTTTTAAAAATATTTTTATAAATCATTCTTTATTAATCTCTATTTTAACCAAAGGATCATAATTTCCTTCATTTTTCTATCTCCCTTTTAATTTCAAAAAGGTTATTTCATAACTTTCTCTTATCTTGAAAAAAAAGTCACATAAAACTTTCTTTGTAGCCTTATAAATAATAGAGCACTATCTTTAATTTTCGTTAGCTATAGGCTTTAAATTTGTTGTTCTTCACTATGCTCCTACCGCCTTTGGCTTTACCTATGCCTCTCTTGTTGGCTCACAATCTAGAAAATCATAATTGCAATCTCATCTTGGAGCTTCTCATGCTTTATATAGAGATATAGACGCTGATAGCTTTGTAGTGAAATATTTTACCTACCTTAATCAACGAGCTTATTGGCATCATAACTTAAATTTGAAACTGTTGGTAGAGCTTAAATAAGTGTTGACTCCAAAGATGAAGGAACCCTTTGTTCTTTCCTTTTTATTGTTGCCTTTCATTGCTCCAACTCCTTATTTTGCCTCTCTATTAGGCTATGAAACTTGAATAGGAATAGGGAGAGATGCTAACTAGCAAGATAGTGGTCATGGAGGTGGAACTATATATTAAACAAGAAGATCGACTAAATTCACTATTGGAAGATCCAAAATTGGACCCCTATCTCTATCTATTCGCATGTAGGATATTGCTTTAGTTATCGAATTGGAAGAAACACTAAGTGAGCTAATAGCTATTGAATAAGTCTAGTTCTCAAGCTTGCTCAGGTTGGGATTCCAACAACCCCAAAAATGGGCTTGGGGTCTAAAATATGAAGGTATATTGTAGGTTTTCAACCTATGAAGTATCCTAAGCGAGAGTAGTGGCTTTTTAATGGGGTTTACAACTTGATCTAACACGTCTCCATTGGTACGAGGTAAACTTTGATAGGTACTAATATTGGTTCTAGGATAATAGGGGCAGGGTGAGGATAATACCCTCATCCTTTTACTTCGTTCCAAAACTACAAAAACTATAAAAGCTAGATTCATTCCAAGGGGATCTACATGATTTGGATCTTGAATTCATTCTCATTTAACCAAGTCAAAAAAAGCTAGAACGATTGAATCATTGCCATTATCAATTGGCACATTTACTAATTCAAGGTAAATGTAAACGTTTGGATCTAGGCATGCTTACTTACAAAAAGGAAGGGATGCTATTGGCTCTAAAACAAGAACAAAAGCTTATTGAGGTGGCGGTGAATTTGATTTTTCGATTGGATCCACTGAAACAATTGCTACTGATGCTTCTCGATCTAGTAGGGGCTATGGAACTCAATCTAATGAGCCTCCAACTGGAACTAGAAGGGGTTTTATGCTTGGATGTTCCCTATGCTCTCAACTCTCCTTATGCAAGGTAAATTGATGGTGGATGTACGAGGTTTGTTGGGATTGGATTTAGAGCTTAGTGAGATAATGCTAGTCAACAACATAGATCTTTACATGAATCCACCAGAATATGCCTTTACCCTTGCCCATGCAACCCCTCTTGCAAACTCTTATATGCATATAACTTTCAAATGTATACCTCCACCCTTACCCTTGTTTGTGCATCATAAGTGGAAACACAAGCAATGGTGAAATACCACTGGGAGGAGCTGGAAGAAATTATCTTAAAACAACATTGAATAGCAAAACACATTTTGTGATAATTATTGCAAATGTTAGAACAATTTATGTTAAAATAAAGTATCCATTTTTTTGTTATCTATCTACTTATCCACTTATGTGTTCATGTATTTAAATGATATTTACATAGAATAATAAAATAATTATTGAAATAAAAGTCAAAGTAAATGATTTATTTTGGTTTAACATGTTGAAAACTTGTGTATGATTTCGGTGATTTATTGCATTACTACTGAAAAAAATAGCTCTTCAATAAAAGATAAAGCAAATAATGTCTAAAATAAAATAACTCTTAAAGTAAAAAATTAATGGTAGTATTTGAAATATAAATTAAAACGATTAATATCAATATTAATCTATCTATTTACATTGGCGTGTGTATGTAGTAAATAAAAGTGCTCCAAACTCATATCTCTCAATATTTTTAAATAAATGTATGTAGGATATCTAAATTAATTTAAACATTAGAAGAATAATGATTAACACTTTGAGATATTCAAAAACTATATATTTATATTGTGCAGCTAGACGGAGTAAAATGGCTTGGAAGCATCCACTCAAGTGTGAGACGCAAAATAACATTGAGGGTTGAGGGAGTTGATGGCCATAAGTTTCATTTTGTAATTTTATATGTTAAATTGAAATTTGTATTAAAATTATTTCATATACTTTATGAGTCAATCGAGAGAGTTTGCACATCAAGTTAAATATACATTGCCACACGAAATTAAGGCACTTTTTTCACATGTGCTTGTTCTAATGTATTTATGTCAGTAACTTGGGAAACAATGGGGATGAAAAATGAATTTGGAAATAATGAAAAAACATGTTAGTTCATTTTGCCCCACTATTGTCTTGGTAATTGAAGCTGTTATATCCTCTTTAAAATATCTCGTCTAAAATTTAACCGTCAAATAATAAGAAGTATACATTTTATGAAAAAAATTCTATTACTAATCTAAATTTTGAAATGTAGCTTAAAAATGGTCTAATGGCCTGAAAATTTCCATGTTCAACTAACTTATTAAATATATTGTTGACAATTTTAACTTGTTTAAAATGACCAGATGTTCAGAACATTGTCAAAGTGGGCGTGTTTTTTCATTGTCTGAAATATTTAGATTTCGTAATAAATAAAACAATTGAATGTGTAAATTGGAACAAAAGTCTCAATCTATTTGTCTAAACCTTCATTGTATCTATTAGTATTATCATTAAAATTTGAATTTTCTCTAAAAACTAAAATCTCTACCTTCTTTTTTAAGGTACAATACTAACCAACCAATCTTTAAAAATAAGTATAAAACACAATTTAAGTAAATCATACATTTTCTTCTATCATGCCTAAAATATACTGATATCAAACATAATTATGCAAACACTTGCTATCATAAGTCACTCCATAGAATCTTAAACTTTGTAGATTTAAACCTCTTATACCAACAATTAAAGTGTGATTGTTCATTTGGTGAACTGAATTGCTATTTTACAAATGATTTTTGAAACATTTAGAATAAACAACTCATTTTAAGAGATTTACATCTACCTCCACCAAAGAATCATATATATGTTAATATAGATTAAATTTGCTAAATCTATCAAAATAACTTACAATATTAAGTTTAATGAAACATATAAGGCCCAAACTATCCCTTACCTGATCCCTTTTTTGGAAACAAGAAAAAGGATCTACTCAAATAACCAAACTATAAATAGAAGAAAAAAAATATAGTACACCATCAATGTGGAATAATAGTGCAGCGAAATTTGCTTTGTAACATGCTTTATCATAATCCAGTCATCTTGCCTTTCCTCTTCTTATTTTTATAATTTTTTCTATGATCAACTGATTTAGCAGGAGAAGACCAACTAACATTGGCCTCTGAATCATGAGGAGTTTGAACTCTCTTCCTCATTGCAGTTTTTTTGACCTCTGAACCATGAGGAGTTTGAACTCTCTTCCTCGTTGAAGTTTTTTTGTCCTTTACAACACTGTGATTTCTAATAATAGCATGACCTCTTCCATCAGTACTATTGTGTGGACAAGCATCTGTATGATGCCTTTTTTGTTTCCTTTCCATCCGTTGCCTTTTTGTCACCATAATGCTGTTGCGGCTACTTTCGTGCTTCCTCTTTTTTGACATATGAGCACTAGAAGACCTACACAACACCAATACATAAAAATTGAGCAGAAGTAATCCACCAATCAGCTCTCAACTTTCTCAAATGGTAACCAAAATTTCTCTAGCAGTAAAAATGAAAAATGATAAAAGCAGATCTCTTAACAATTGTAGATGAATGTATTCCATCAGACAAAAAAGCCACGGTTACCTATTTAGTCAACATGATAAAATATTGGCTTTGCTATAGATAACTTTTGAAAAGCTGGGTATTTGCATAGTACAATCCCCAAGGCAAGATTTATTTTATTTTATGAGTTCACACAGTAGTAGCTTTTGTCAAAAGAACCTCAACTGAAGTGAGAATGTGCAAAAACAACATATGGTGCTGTCAGAACCCTGGTGGTTCTCTAAATCAAACCCTGATTTGTTTTTGTGTTGTTTTTGAAATTTTTCGATTTTTTGGTGTTTTGAGGTTTTACAGGCCAAATATGAAATTTGCGATTTTGCAAGAAAATGATGAAAAAATTCTAAATAAATTCAAATTGCATAGAAGAACTCAGATCTTGCTCAAGCAACATAGGCGTACTCATCTATTATTTTATTTGAGCTTTTACAATGCGCAAATCTTAACAATAAAGCAATAATTGGAATTTTATCAGATAAAACCTGGTATTTAATGGCGGCTGCAGCTGGAAGAAAAATGTACGGCCAGAATGAATGAAGACTTCTCTGGGCTCCAAAACCAATGCACAACCTCTGTTAACCAAGGCGCCCACTAACCCCAAACCAGAAGCTGAGAAGGAGAGGCGTTCTTCTGATAATGAAAATGTACGGCCCCTGCTGGTACGGCCTGTACAGCAGCAGCATTAATTGCAGTACGGACTTTGGAAAATGTGCCAAGTTTCTAATGAATGACTTCTGAAGAATTCGCCTTTACTGCCTGGTGTTATTCTTTGTAAATCTCTGCTAAAATAATTCAGTATTCTCAAACTGTGATCTCTGGATGAAATCACCAAGTGCCAGCTTCAACTGATATTTCACAGCCTCAGTCTGCCTGATCTCTGAAGAGGTTACATTCTCCAGAAACGATCGTCTGCCAGAAACCCTAGGGTTTGCAAACTCCAAAGCTCAGATGCTCAGTAGACAAAATTGAATAATAAACATGATAGTTCGATTTTGCCTTGGGAAGAGCAATATATCCTCCTTTGAAAAGTTCGACCTAATTCTTCATTAAAATAATCATTTAAATAAATGATTTAATTTTCACTTTTGACTTAGGAGAAATAATTAATCATTGGCGTCCCCTTTTTAATGAATATAAATACTCATTAAGTCTCCTTTTAATAATATATTATAAAGTATAATTAAATACTTTATAACTAGCCAAATAATTAAATATTTTAATATTTCAATAAAGTGACTTTATTATAAAGTCAAATTATTAAATATTTATTAACTCAATAATTACTCCTTATTTCTCCGTCAAGTCACCCAACTGCTGAACTGGGTCGAATCTGAGCTGAATAACTGCACCAGGTGCCCTGCCCGAAATAGCAGCTTCCGCCTGACCTAACTTTCTAAAAATAGAAAGTTCTCTGAAAAGACTCTCTGGAGAATTCTGCGAAAGCCCAACCCGACACCCTGCAAAATGGAGCTAACCAACACTGAGCAACTGCCAAAATGGATCCTCTGAACACTCCTGTCAGCCTACGAGGATCGAATGATAGGCTAACCTCGTCACCAGCTGTGCTGACTAGAATGGGGACATGACAGTCCGCCCTCCCTGAAATTGCTTGTCCTCAAGCAATCTCAACTCTGGATGCTGTAAAATCGCCTCTAACTCCCATGTAGCATCCTCAACTGGCAAATCTCTCCACTTGACCAGATATTCCCTGATCACACGCCTCCGAAGGTGTCTCTCTCTCATATCAAGGATGGCCTCAGGTACTAGTATCAGTTTCCCTTCGTCGTCAAGGGGTGGCAAAACTGGAGAGGGAACAACATGCTGACCCAATGCCTTCTTCAGGCGAGAAACGTGAAATACATTATGGACCTTGCTATCAGCTGGCAAGTCCAACTCATAAGCAACCTCGCCCACTCGTCTGACAACACGAAATGGACCATAGTAGCGAGGTTTAAGTTTCTCTGCCCCACTCTTCCGCAGAGTAGACTGACGATACGGCTGCAACATGAGGTACACCATATCACCCACCTCAAAACTGCGCTCAACCCTCTTCTGATCAGCATACTGCTTATGCTGATTCTGTGCCTGCTGGATATTGTCTCGAAGAGACCTCAAGATGTCCTGCTGACTCTGCATCATATCACCTGCACTCGGCACTCTGCTATCGCTCAAAATCAAATCCAGAAGATTGGGCGCCTCATACCCGTACAAAGCCATGAAAGGGGTCATCTGTATCGTCATATGGTGAGTCGAGTTATAACAATACTCGCACAAGTAAATCCATCTCACCCAAGCTCTCTGCTGACCAGCTATATAATTGCGCAAATAACCTTCCACCCACTTATTGACAATCTCTGTCTGCCCATCAGTCTGCGGATGGTAGCTGGTACTCGGTGTCAGCTCGGTCCCACAAAGCCTGAACAACTCCTGCCAAAAGTTGCTCATGAACCGGCTGTCTCTATCGTTGACTATCGTCCGAGGCAATCCATGCAATCGGAAAACCTCTCTGAAGAACAACTCTGCAGGCTGCGATGCTGTGAAAGTAGTCGTAATCGGGAAGAAATGGGCGTACTTAGTCAACCGATCGACCACTACATAAATGCAATCTTTACCCTGGGCTTTCGGCAAACCCGTGATAAAGTCCATAGATAAACACTCCCACTTCCTGTCAGGTATCGGAAATGGCTGGAGTAATCCAGCAGGATAAGTGTGCTCCTGCTTGTTCTGTTGGCACACAGAACACTCACGGACATACTGCAACACATCAGTTTTCAGCCCTTTCCAAGTAAACCGTTCCCGAACCAATTTGTAAGTCTTGTAGTATCCAGGATGGCCCGCCATAGGAAGGTCGTGAAAGGCTCTCAAAACTGTAGTCCGCACCTCAGAGTCAGGAACCAAAAGGATCCGCCCCTTGTAAATGATCAAGTCATCTACAACAGTATACCTGTCGTCCTGCTCTGTCCTGTCAATGATGCTAGAATCCCATGGGTTCTTAGCATACTCAGCTATAATCCGATGCCTCCAATCCTCTGTGATCTGTGCTAAGGCATTCAACTGGGGTCTGCGAGACAAGGCATCAGCTACTATATTCTGCTTCCCCTTAATGAAAGTAATATCGAAGTCATATGACTGCAGTTTACTGACCCATTTTTGCTGCCTCTCATTCAAGTCTCGCTGTCCAAGGAAATGTTCTAGGCTGTTATGATCTGTACGAACACTGAATTTGCTGCCTACCAGGTACTGCCTAAACTTAGCCAATGCATGCATAATAGCTAACATCTCCTTGTCATATATACTGTAAAATCTCTCAGGACCCCTGAGTTTCCTGCTCTCAAATGCAATCGGATGACGCTCCTGCATCAAAACGGCACCAATGCCCTCTCCTGAAGCATCACAGAATAAATCAAATGACTTCGAAAAGTCAGGCAATGCTAGCACCGGACATGAAGTCATGATCACCTTGAATCTATCGAAGCACTCCTGCGCCTGTGGTGACCAAATAAAAGCCCCCTTCTTTGTCAAGTCAGTAAGGGGTGCGGCGTGACGTGAGAACCCGCTAACAAATCTCCTGTAGAATGCACACAACCCAATGAAGCCTCTGAGCTGCGTAAGGTTCTCGGGTACCGGCCAGTCAACAATAGCTCGGACCTTTTCAGGGTCCATACTCACTCCCTTGGTACTGATGATGTGCCCCAGATATAATAACTCCTCCATGCCAAGCTCACACTTGGATTCCTTAGCATAGAAAGACTCGTCTGCTAAGATGCCCAAGACTGTATCCAAATGAGCCAGATGCTCATCCCATGACCTGCTATAAACCAAAATGTCGTCGAAGAAGACTAACACAAATCTCCTCAACTGAGCACTGAAAACCCTGTTCATAGTCGCCTGAAAGGTGGCAGGTGCATTGGTTAACCCGAAGGGCATAACCAAGAACTCGAAGTGACCACAATGACAC
>VDFB02082110.1:0-25821 GCA_007258455.2 Sequoia sempervirens
ATTGAAACACTTGAAAGTATGCATAGGCTTGTTAAAACAAGATGAGTGATGACAAGGAAAAATTGTGACAGAGAGATTTGAAGATGCAAAAGAGATATGTAAAATGACAAGTAGAATGAAAGAGCAACAAGAATATAGGAATTGAAACAAAGTGAATAAATGTTTGAATGAAAAAGAATGAAATTTTGAGATGAAATCAGGCCTTATGAAAACAAGAGAGGCTTAAGAAGGCTAACTAGGCACAAAGAAGCGAAATGGAATGAAAATGCATGGAGTTCTTTTATCAAACACTTGAGGTGTAGCTTTAACAAGAAGGTATGGATGCAAAATTCTATGGATGTAAGGGGAGTATGAGGAAAAATTGCTATGGGATACGAAAGCCTGAATTTCCTGAATCCCTGAAGGTAAAGTATGGCATATGACAAGTTTGTGAAGATATGAATACAATATAAGATATCAGAAAGTCCTATGAATACATCCTAGATGATTGTTCAAGGAGAGTAAAGATTTTGAGGTGATTGCTATAGATGAGCAATACCTAAATATCTCAAATCCTAGTGCATGCACAAACAAAGTAGAAGGAACAAGTAATGTGCTCAAGAAAACAACTATTAATCTACTTGAAAACTAATTTAAAAGTTGCGTAAAACAAATGAAAAAAAGAATCCTTAACTGCCAAATATTGCTATAGAAACTTTCAAAAACCGTATCTGCAATAAGTCACTGGGAGGGTGATTTTTTGTTGCAAGGAGATCGCTCTGTGGGAGACCACTCCAACTTGTTCCAAGTCCAAGAAATATGACTAATAAACTTACTAAAAAGCACTAAAACAACATAACAGGTCTATATGTTTTACCTTAAAAATTAGCCAACTAACAAATAGTAAGCTTCTTCTAGATGTTATTAATGGATGAAAACATCAACCTCAAAGCTAGTGTGTTTTTTTCCTCCTGCCTTTCCTCCTTAACTAATCCATTCTTTGTTGTGGTATAAATTGAATTATATAGGAAGGGTTCATGCAAATTTTGTAAACATGACAATCCATAGTCTTTCAAATGAAGAAAACCCTTGAATAAAATGCAAAATATTTGATAGCTGCAATTGGATGAAGGTCTAAGGAAAGGAGAAATGCTTGATAAGAGCTAATCCTCACTTTACAAATGTGTCACAATTTGAGAACAATGCTCTAATTATTCCATTGCACTATGAATAATGGCATCATTTACATTATTTGTTTCTTGAGGTGTAGTAACATGATTCCTGCTTCTCATAAGATCTCATATGCTTGCTTGTCCTTAAATAGTTCTAGCTTGACCATGATAAATGTGAATCAACAAGAGAGGATAGCCTACACATTATCACATTTTCAACAATATTCATTATATATAATTTTGTTTGGTGTGCCCTGTTATTATGATTAACCAACCATGTATACTTTAACCACAAGCTGCATAAGGACAACAAACTTCCTCAAGCAACACAGAAGTTAAAATAGCCAACACCACCAATGCAATTTGTTTTCTAAACATTAACTATATTTTCCAAATAGTTTTTTTAGTAGACATGTACACAACCCAACAAAAGTGATGTTGCCATCTCCAAAAGTTAGATTGAAAAAATTCAACAAAAGACGCAAATTAAAGAGGCGGACTTCTACGACTTATCACAATCAAATCCTCTTCTTCTACCTCCTATCAACTATGAGTGATTGATCATGATTAAATTTCATGTTCAGCAAATGTTGCTGAAGAAAACCTCCCTCTTCCACTTTTAGAAAGTATAACAGCTTTTCATTTTTCAAACATAAGGTCCCCCCTCTATTCAAAGTCTAATATTTTTCTTTCAACATACTGCAGACATCTGATGCAGCTTTTGTCTCTCAAATTTCTGGCAGCATGTCATCTATCACTAACAGTTTCAAGAGTACCATGACCTAGTCTTTTTACTTCTCATATCCCAATCTTTTTCTAGATCATTTGTTTCTCCTTCCTTCAGTGAGCTAATTTTCTACAATATCAATCAAATCTTTATATTCATGTAGGCAATAATCCAGTGTTTCCACGTATTTAAGTTTTGACCATGAATTTTCTAACACACATTAAGAAAATATTATTGTGATTTGGAGTCTTCTCTAGGTTTCACAACTCAAAAAAAATGATTTTTCTTCTATAAACCGTTTGAAAAAGAACTTTATGATAAAAGAATAGGTAGTTGGTAGAAAAATAGATTTCAGACTGCTGCTAGAAATAATAGGTCTTGCTAAGTCCCAATGCTTCACCACTATGAGCATAGTACTCATGAAGGGTGCATTCTTGGGAACCACAAATGAAACATTTATCATGAAGACTTAGTCAAAACTATGTAGTTAAGTCCCAAAAAATAGTATTACATAACACACTGTGGAAACAACACTTGTAAAATAAAATAAAAGAGCCACAGAGCTCCATAATAAATGCTCATAAGGCACAACACTTGTTAAAAGTTTTCAAATGACATAGCAAGCTAAGAAGGCCTTATTTTGAGGTGAATTTCATAGGTAAGAATGCTTGAGCCAGAGTAATAGTGAGATAGGTGACCACCTAGGAAGTTCTAGTGCTTCACAGCTGTGAGCATCACCTAGATATAATGAGTGTCAAGTGGACCATTGATGGTCATGAGAGGTGGATTCTTGTGAACACAGCTCATGAAATATGGATCATGGATAGTCTCAAAATCATTCAGTCTATTCCTAAAAAATAATTCTATTAACTCTGTTTCTTCAAATACTCTCTATATCAAACAATCTCTATATTGGATTGTATTTTCCATAAAGATGTTGCTTTCCAGTCCAATGAAAGTCATTTGTCCTCTATAGAGTAATGAAATATTTGTCTCACATGTTCTTGGATGTCATGCTTGTAGGTTTGAATTAGCTTCAGTGCATATCCAATGAAAGGTACTTTCCAACACATCCAATGAGGTGTAAATCGGAGCTTGGATGCAAAAATATTCAAAATTTCACTAAGGAATGTAAAAGGTGACAAAAATGTGCTCCTCAGGTGCTATTTGCCTAGTTAAGTGGCAGAGGTGACAAAAATATGATCCTCAAGTGTATTATGCCAAGTCAAGAGGTAGAGACCCCTTAAAAGTGCTCCCAACCTATTTTGAACATAAAGCAACAGTAGAACATTAACTATTTAGATCAGTTTGTTATCACTTTTCAAAAAAAAAATCATTATTCTTCAGCTTTCTTCCAGGACATCATTAAAGTTTAAGGTAGCTTCTCACTGATTTCTTGTTGATCTTAGGGTTTCAGAATTTCTACAACAGAATTTCCATGGTTGGTGAAGTTTTCAGTGCATTGGTCATTAGACTTTCAAGATTCTTTAGAAGGTCCACTGTGTTTCAGAACAAAACTGCTATTTTGAAAAATTGTCATTTTTAGCAATTGCTTTTTTAGACGTTCTAATTTGGACTGAGTGGTTGAATGCCCATTTGTAGGATGTTTTAGTCAACTTTTATTTAAGCTTTGATTAGGGTAGGTTTATACTTTAAAGTGCTTTATTTTCTATTCCTTTAAGCATTTTGCTTTGAAGACAATGATTTTGGGGATAAATTAATTAGTATCCTAAATCCTAAAAATTGGGTTTTTGTAACCTTATGAAATGGGAAGAGTAGCAAGTCCTATGTACTTCAAAATTAAATCTTAATCTCAAACAACTAGAGAACATGTCACCTATTTGCTAAGACAACCAATGAGTTAAAGAAACAAGTAGGGTGTGTGTTTGGACTTTAGACTAGGCTTAGTTTCACTATCTTATTTTGGTTACTGGAGAATATTGATATAATTTCTTTATGGTTTTTGTCCAGGTGTCATTTATTCATCAATACTCTAGAGGAATAATTGTGGACACCACTATCACTATATGCTTTCTCTATAGCTTTAGTACTGCCAATCTTCTTTATGCAATGCAAATATCTGAGGGCTTACCATCAGCATCATCTGTGACAGTGATGGAAACTAAAATGAAAAAGTTTTTCTAGAAGCAATTGTACTCATTTTTATGGACTGTGGAAACCTCTTGTCTACAAGTATTAGTGATTTTAAAACGTATCTCAGATCAACTGTTTAGTCTAATGTTCAAGTAAAAAAATTTAAACATGCAACCAAGAAAATTTACAATCTACAATCATTGAAGTGATTGTAATTTCAGTACTATGGACTTACTTTGTATTCATGGCTATACAAATCTATAGTCCCAAAGAGAGAGTCCTCGAAATAGTGTATGACCAAGATTTTGTGAAATTAAGCTATTTAGTCCAAGGATGTCCAATTTTGGTGAGGTTGCAAGGACATCCACTTCTAGTGATTGTTCAGTTGATCATTGAATGACTTAGTAGAAATTATGCGGAAAATATTTTGCATTTGAATAAAGCATCTTTGTCATTATTATTGCTAGATAATTTTTCTCTTATGTATTTCTAAATCTTCAGATCTTTCATTTTTAAAGCTTCTTGGTTTTTCTTATTTGACTAAAAAAGCCATAAATGAATGTTGGAGATCAAAGTTCTAAATCATTTGTTCTTGTTACAAAACAATCTCATCTCATCAATAATTTCATTTCTAAATTTTTTAAACATAACTTTTTGAAGACATAACTATTTTATAACTTTATGGCAGGAACCCCGGCGCATCTTGTTTACATTCATGGAGCATCAAAATATTTGTTCATGGGATTTTGATTTTTATAATTTAGCGATGGAAACTTTTATTGTGGACTTGCCAGTCCACAAGCCATCGGCATACTTGTCTCACACACCCTGAAAACCATTTGATGCCCGGTAAACCATCCACCATGCTATTTGACGTCCATCAGAAATTAGCAATGCCGGTAATTTACAACCTGCTGTGTTGGCGTGAAAAGAAAGCCACGAGTAGACTCAAATCTGAACAAAGGATCCAAAAATTTAATTCTGCATCTAATCTCATTATGGGCAGCATCTACCAAAATTTCTTCTCACCTCCACGGAAAAGTACCAGGAAAATAAAATTAGATTTTAATGCAGCGTCTAATCTTTGTCAGAGCAACTGTCATCTATTCCCTTCAGCCGCCCTTCATCACTGTCTCCAGTTTGGATAAATGGACTATTCTGTCCGTAGTTGTTTTGGTCTTTCAGGAGCAGCTGAAATCAATGGCAGAGCGCATGTGGCCGCTGGAGATCTTGCTGGGGGAGGTTAACAAGAAGCTCATCAGAGCACTCTGGGGCTGCGAAATGGATCACTTTAAGTTCAAAAAGGGGTTTATTTCCTTCTATGTCTATGCCGTTTGCCGCCAGGGCAGCATTGGCTTTGCCAGGTCTAAGGATTTAAAGAACATTGTGGCGCTCAATGATTTTCTCGATCATACCACCATGCTGGCTACCCCTCACCAGAGGTCCATCTTATATACCATGCCCATGGCTGTTGCACATTAATCTATCTCCGATCGTTAATTAAACTACATTGCTCTCTTTTGTTTTTGCCCTTTTATACCATTTTTGTTATCTTATCTCCGATCCATACTCATAGTGTGCAGAATTTTCATTAGCATTCTCAAAATTTTAGTTACTACCCAGTTTAGTTATTGGTTTGAACTGAGAAGAAATCATACCAGTCGAGTCTCTCTGCATCTGTCCTCTTTTTTTTCCCCCTTTCTACTGTAAATACACAGAATTTTGTTTTCATGTGATAAAATTTGATAGAGGCCTTTCATTATTGTGATGGGTAATGGATTCTTTGTATGCTCAAAATTATGTAGTCTATCCAATCCATGACGTCCCTGCCCTCTCCATACTCCACCTCACATGTGGCTTTCATACCGCTAACCAACTCTAACATCACCGCTCTGAAGTTTTATACATCACTCTTCACGTTCACGTCTAGCCTATTTGCATATTCTACAACACATTTTCAAGAAAAACCAACCAAAAGAAAAGTAAAATAAAAAAAAGAGATAATATGTGCAAGAGAACTGATTCTTTGGAATTGAAATCCTGGCTTGAAATACAACAAAGAAGCTTCAAGATGTTGGTTTGCGGATGAGTGACAATGTATCCACCTTTCCCGCACACCTTTTCTCTTGAAATTTTCTACTGTTTTGCTCATGTTCTGGATCTCCTTAATGGCTACCGCTTTCCTGTTTTGTAGAATGACCTTGTCAAGTTTTGTAGAGCCTCCAAATTTATCTCCTTCAAATTACAAAGTATGTATGATTCTTCCACTTCTATTGAATGAAATGGCATCATCTTCCATGATGGCGTGTCACTTGCCTTCCTATGAGAGATGAGCGATAGAGATAAATGGAGTAAAAGGCCACAACTACTACAAGTAAAGGTCGTAATAAAATGGTAGCCAAAATATGAGGTGAGAACTTATGTGAATAGAAACACGAAATGAAACCATGGCAAGCAAATTACCTTAACATTCTGCACAAATTGTGTTATGCTGTCAGCCATGATAATGAAAATAAACGGACAGAATTTGCAGGAGAAATATTATGAAACTGTAGCAAAGTAGAAATTTTACAAGAATTGAGACGAATCAAAACCAATCTCCCTATAGTTGTTGCTTCAATCTATTCACAATGAACGAAAAGGAGATCTAAAAATATCAAGGTTTTAGAGCTACTTGATTCTTCTGCTCAAACGTGGAAGTCATGCAACCGACACTCATAACTAGGGAGTTTGTGCGACACGTGACTTGTTAAGAAAGTCTTCAGTCGATGTCTTCATTTGATGTAGTGAGAAGCAAGAGTTCATTTGATTTCTGTAAGTTTTCAACTGTTCTGATTTTTTGGTGGGAAATTGTTAATGCTCCTTTTCTCCCCCACTATTTTTTTTACTCTTTTATTTCAACTTATTTAATCCAAACTATCAATTGACCTAGAAGAACAGTGCCCAAAAGGTTATGACAACTATTCAAGATCTCTGACCCATATTCAAAGAACAAATAAACAAGTTTGAATATTTGAAGCTTATGCGAAAAGGATGCACTTCCAAATGTAATTGTCTATTGATTACGCTTCTTTGAGATGTCGCTCCGAGAGAATGAATGAATGAAGGTTTTTAATAGCGTCCACGAGGCCAAACAACCTATAGGACCCACAGATCAGCAAAAAAAATAAAACAACACCCAAAACAGAAACCACCACCTAGCAGTTACTTGATCTTCCTTTCCTTTTGTAATTTGGATCTTCTGCTATGTATTTTTACCAAGTAATCAACACTTTTCGATATACTCTCTACCTCAAATAAGCTATTTAAAGTATCCACATTTAGAATCTCGATATAATTGACTCAGATATCCAAATAGGCTGGACATTCCATGATGTAATGCCATTTCGTCTCTACAAGCCCTAAAGTACAGAACCCGCATGTCCTATCAGCCCATTCTTCTTTAGGTGTCGTCCATCTACCAGTTTCACATCTCAATTGGTGCGAACTAGTTCTTAGCTGAGCTATTAGCATTTTTGCTTTCCATTTTATTTCTACACCTATATAGTTTTTTTTAGTATGGTCATATGAGGGATTAAAGTGCTTGATGTAATACTCTCCTTTTCTTGATAGCTCCCTAGTCCACATGCTTTCTTTAACTTTTTGTTGCACATACATTTTGATTGCCTTAATGTTATTTGGGAAATTATCTACGCTAATACCCCACTTGCACAGCCACTTGTTATTTTGCTTCATCCGCGTGCTCTTCCTTCTATTCAATTTCTCTACTGCTGCCATTTTAGGCCAACGGGACACCTCCATGTTCTCCAGCCTCTTTAAATAACTTAGTAAACGAATCATAGCCGATGTCTCCACAGGTAAGGCCCCAGCCTCTGCTAGGACAATCTCATAGGGAACAGACGATTTTATTTTGAGGCTACTTGTGATTAAATGTTTTTGTAGTCTTTCAATTTGTCTCCACTTCATTGCTGAGGTATTGCCACCCCAAACTTCACACCCATAAAGAACCACCGGCACCACTAGTAACCCAAAGAGGGTTTTCTTCGTTTTCCAGTCCCATAATTCAACACTCCTACATCTGTTTTGCAAAGAGTATAAAGCTTTCCAGCCACCTTGAATCCTTTTTGCTCTACATGTCTCCCAACTAAGCCTATAATGAAAATCAAGGCCAAGGTACTTATAATTGCTAACCACTTGCAAGGGGCTGCCTTCAAAGACAAATTCTAAAACTTCCTTCTTTCTTTTCAAGGTAAATATCATAACCTTAGTTTTGCTGGTGTTCACCTACATCCCAACCTCTTCACAAAATAACTCAAGAGCTTTCAAGTGCTCCCTCAAATCATGCGCTGTTTTTGCCATTAGAATAAGGTCATCCGCATATAGCAACAATTTTATTACATAATTTGTCAATTCAACTCCTCCCCCACCAAAATTGTCTAACCATTCCTCTAATTTGTCAATATACAACCCAAATAATGTAGGTGAGAGAGGGCAGCCTTGTTTGATGCCAATGTCACTCCCAAAACATTCAGACATTCCCTTTTTAGTTCTGATTTTAGCTTGCACCTGATCATATAACCTATGAACAGCAACCCTGTGCTTTTTTGGAATTCCCAACTCTTCCATTCTAGACCATAACTTGTTTCTAGGGACCGTGTCAAACGCTTTCTTGAAGTCTACGAAGCAACAAAAGACCTCACCACCCTGTTTATCCCAAACTTTCTCAATCAAGTACCTAAGAGTAATGCAGTGATCGATGTAGAGTATTTTGGTCTAAAGCCCGCTTGACCTTTTGCCCTCTTTCCCTCTTTTTCTGTCCACTTACTAATCCGACGTTCAACCATGCTCCCAAAAAGTTTACCAAAGAGTGGGTTAATCATTATAGTGCAGTAATATGAGGGGTTGTTGATATCACCACTTTTGTGCAAGGGGATGACAACACTGGTCGTCCAATTCGCTGGAAAACCATATTGAATATTTTTTTGATGTGCGGCGTGAGGGCATCCACACCCCATTTTAAATATTCTGATTGTAAGCCATCTATGTCACGTGCTTTGGCCACCGCAAGCTTTTTAACTCCTTCTTTGATGTCTCTTGTGGAGAAGAGCTTAGCCCTCGATTTAATCACAGGAGGAACATCTTTGTCTTGCACCCTCTCATATAACAGTTTTGCATATTCCAGCCATTGTAATTCTGTGATATTGTTCTCTTTGACTGTGTTTTTTTGCTGTAATTCTTTCCAGAACCCTCTCGGATTGTGCCTACCCATGGAAATCAGCTCTTTCCGCCTTGTTTGCATGTAAACCTCTTTTTTCACTCTCACAAGTTTTTCATATTCTTTTTTATTTCCCTCATATTTGGCTTTTCTTTTCGCTGCCTTGCATTCTTCATCGTACCACGGATTCACTGGAAAACTATTTTTGCCACCTCTCTTAGGTTTAGACCTTTTGCACCAACTAAGAGTTTTGAGGATTATTGAAGTCAGATTATCGCTGCATATTGTTTTTCTATTTATAGTGCTCATCTCAGTGCCACCCATCTCTTGTATCTGTTTTTCAAGATTTGTTCGAAAAATTTCTTGATTTTCCTATGTCAAGAGGATTGTACCATGAAAAGGCTCCTTTTGATTTGATTGCAGCCTTGCCTGATAATTAGTGTCTTGTTGCATGCTGATTTTTCCATAAACAGGGTTGTGATCTGATTTCATTTCCATGGGACACTCCCTCACCTCCACCTCCTCCAACCTTGCCATAAGATTCTTTGAACATATAAGATAGTCCACCACACTTTCCCCATTGTATGTGTGACAAGTAATGTTCCCCGAACTTGGCCAACCATTTATCCCATTGCATAAAACCAAACCATAAACGCTGCATATCCCTAACAATTTTTCCCCGTACTGAGTGATGCCGCCTTTTTTGTCTTGAGAATTTCTTTCCCACTTTTGGTTCTCTTCTTCTAACCATAGGGGGTTATCTCTTATTCCCTCTTCCTTTCTAAGATATAGAGCCTGATTATTTGTAGTCCTTGCATTAAAGTCTCCTATTAGGATAATTTCTCCTATGTTATTATATGTTGATATGTCATTTTTTAAAGCTGCATATGGGTCTTCATTATCTAGCTTTCTCTTCTTATAAAATTTTGAACCATGCAAAGCAAAGTAGCAGGCAACAAGATATATTGTGAAATATTTGTTCTTTATTTTCAGCCATATGTACTGGTTATTTGGGTCTTCTTTTTCCACTTATATGGTTTTTTCCCATGATTCCTTTATCAAAACCGCTACTCCCCCATGACCTTTACCACTTTCTGTTAATTCATTCCAAATTGATACCTTTAAGTAACCTTCAAAAATTGGGATCTTACAGCCGTCATGCTCATGTGTTTCAATCAGGACAATTATGTCCTTCCCCTCTGCTATGGGCCCTAAACCAGGACCTCTCCTCCAAGGGTAGCCTTTGCAATTCTATCTTACCATTGAGAGGCATTCCTGGGGGGCCCCGCTTTCCTATTTACCATGTGATGTTCTCTATCCTTCACTTTTAAAAGAGCACAAAGTGTGATGGGAATATAGGCTATACCTATCCAAATAATTCATTAAGAGTAATTTTAGTAAATGTTGATATTATGCGGATAATTTTAAGCTTACAATTGCAAATGACGTCTTGCTTGGTCAATTGATGTCATATGTTTTCTATAATATATATTTTATATAAGATCAACCAAATATTTATAATATAAGTTTATGAGTTTCTTAGTTCAATGTATACGAACAAAAGAAATGCACAAGAAAATTGTATTTTTTGATATAAAATAAATGAATCTTTAACTATAAATTTCTCAAAATTTAAATTGTTAAAAATATTTCTTTCAATTGACTATAAGAAAATATGTAATACAAATATATTTCGAATGTTGTAGATAATATTGTATGTATTTCAAGATTATATTACAAAATTATACAAACAATAAGAAATACACTTCCTTAACATTTTAACTTGAATATTCTATCAGTATAACCATTGCACCTCTTTCGGTTTGCCGTTTATTGTCTTCGTAAACATTCCTTGGCCCACACGAAGATACAACACAGTCTACTATCTATACGGCCAGGATAAATTCTAGGATAGCAATAATCTTTCCTCGAGCTCAAGAAAAGCGTTGGTAAAACAATAGTATGAAAATATAAAAAATATAATAAAGTAGACTTTGACAAATTTTCCGTGTGGAAATATAAAGCAGATAATAAAGTAGACTTGTCAGACGTGCCATGTGGAAGTATAATCTTATGTGAATCAAGACATACGTTATGGATTATCTTATGTGTTTCCTATATTATTGATTTTTTTTGGATGTGTTTTGTATCTATTTTAAAAAATAAACATAACAACTATTAATATTTAATTTTATAAGTAATGAGTAAATTTTTAAGAAGGTATTTCATACACAACACGATAATTGTTGTGAAAGGGGTTATGCTCAAATGAGAAGACTATAAAGTTCTCAAGAAGGAGATACAAGTTTGAACTTTCATAGTGACATCTAGAGAACAAATGCTAAGCACGAACTCTTGAACTTCCATTGTGATTTCTAAATAGAATAAAATTAAATATGAAAAAAATGAAAGTTATATGAAAAAAAGGGGAAGGAGGTCCCCTTGCGTGAGGAAGGGAGGGGAGGTCTCCTTGTACATTTTGCGAAGGGAAGAGGTCTCCTTGTATATTTTATGAAAAAAAGGTCCCTTTACTTTTGTGAAGGGAGGAGTGAGAGAAAATCCTCTTAAAAAGGGGAGGAGGGAAACAATTATTAGCACGTACTCATCTAAAAGGGGGAATTATTAACACTCTCATCTACTAAATCCTTACCCTTAGAGTAAATTAGAATTGATACAACTATAATCATCCACCCAAAAGTTTGAAAGAATAATCTAGAGAGATGATAATAAAGATTATTATGAACCTATCCATGTATTTACGTGTCTACTAAGTAATTTATTTTACTCTATATAAAAAGATTCTTAGATGCGATTTCCTTTCTTATTTAAAGGTCTTCATATGTCATTCAAAAAAATCAAGTTAAAGAATGTTTACAGTTAAATTTGTTGAGGTAGGTTTGACCATATAAGTATATTATAATCATGAAAAGCATAAGTTGACTTGATATTAATTTATGAATTTTGGACTATGGTTAGAGTTCATGTTGTAAGAGAGGAACAAACCTAAGGGAAAGTTAAATAAATCTTAAGTTAGATTAATTAAATAAAAATTATGTATATTAATATAAATTAGTTTATATTAAATAATTGAGAGTTTAGGTAAGATATAAAAGTAAATGTAATAAATAAAAAATGTTTCATTTGAATTGTATGTTTTTATTTAAACATGTATATTTGTAAATTATATTTTGTTTTGGAATTAGAAACAAAGTTTTGTTGTATTGTTATGGTTCAATTTTGTAGATCAAAGTCAAATCAGTGTCTATGAAAATGGTTTGACCTCGTGAAAATGTTCTAATAGTTTGTATATTCTTCCACCTTTTTGACACATTTGATCGAGGTTGTCACTGCGAAGCTAATATAGTAAAGGTGCATGGGGTCTTACCTTCTAGTCATTGGATTGACATGCCACAAAAAATGAATAATTTTTTTAAATATTATGTTAAATAATTGACAAGAAACATGGTTTTGATATTATTACATTCTTTTCTAAAGTCTATGTTACTTCAACAAAATGTTAAATAATTGACGAGCAAAATGGGTACATCCTCTCACATGGTTAGTTACTTGGTTAGGACTCAGTGATACAATTGGGTGCCAACATGCTTTTGATATTATTACATTCTTTTCTAAAGTCTGTTACTTCAACAAAAATAATAATGATAGCATTCCTTTGAATTTCCTATCGGCGCATCCCTTGCATCTCCTAAAGTTCGCGAGGGTGCTAGTTTAAGCACTATTATTTAGCCGATAAGTTATTGGTTCGAGGGAACTATAGGCACCACTAGAATTTAACTAGTTATTAATAACTCTCATTTTAACCAATGAGAACTTGACTAATTTTTCTATTTGAATTTTTTCAATCTATTATTAATGTATAGATGCAAATTATATAACAAAATATATTTCAAAAATCAATTCTCTTGAATCTAATTGGTACACAATTTTCACCCGATATAAGTGATTTTGGCGCTTCCATTACTTCCATTACCCATCCAACTAATTTTTAGGAAAATTTATGCGAAACACATAGGTAACTAGTAGTCAACAATCTCATATAATATACTCATTAGATAAAATAGATATATTTATAAAAAATCTTCACAAGTTAATTTATAGGATTAACCATAAAGTCAATATATTTACTACAACATTCTTTTTAATAATACATTATATGAATTTTTTTTAATACTAAATATAAATATTTATTTATTTATACTCATATTTATTTATTATATTTTCCATTCTATTAAATTCAAATATATAAAATAATCTAATAACAAATTCAAATAAATAATATATTTTTAATATTTTATATTATTAATTTAACAACATATTATAATATATATAATACATATGTAACATATATAATATCTAATATATAATTTTAACATCATTATAATATTATAATATATATACAATATATATGTAATATTTATACCATCTAAAATATAATTTATTATATTAAATAATAATATTATAATTTTATATTTTATTTTGTAACATAGATGGTCACTTTAGGCATCAAGCGTGTGGGAGGCAATAAGTTTTTAAACTAGTATTTTTAAAACTAGCTTATTTACCATATAAATTAAATAATTTATATGACATTATTTATAAAGATAAGATATACAAAGAATATGTTAAATAATTACCTCAAAAAAGAAGTTTCTAAAACTTAGAAAATTGAGTGTGGAAGAACTTTCCTAAATTTAACCTTAATTATAACCTTGACTTAAACCTAATTCTAATTCTATGTCTAATCGTAAAGTAAACCTTAATATGAACTATAACCCTAACCCTAATTTTATATCTAATTATAACCCTAATATTAATCCTAATAATAACCTTAATTCTAATTCTTCCTCTAATTGTAAAGTAAACCTTAATTTGAGCTATAACCCTAACCCTAATTCTATATCTAATTATAACCCTAACCATAATCCTAATAATAACCTTAACATGAAACCTAACCCTAATTCTGATATGTTAAATCATGCTATCTAAATTGTTTTAATTTTGATTTTAATTTTTAAATTTTGGACTCACCTTCTTATGACTTGTAATAGTTATTCTATGAGAATTTTTTTAATTCATTTCAATCTCTTAAATCATACTATATATTTTTTTATGATTTTTTTTTCGGTAATTCTTTCATAACATTATAGGCCCCTTGAAGACTATGTGGGGTAAGCATGGTTCAAATTGGGTTATTCTTGAATCTATGCAAATATTTTAGGAGATTTTTTAATTTTTTTCAATTTATAAATCATGTAAATGTTTTGTTACTTTAATTTTAATTTTTGAATTTTCTTTGCAAATATTTGACAAGGTTATGTTGAATCATTGTCCATGATCAAGAAACCATTATCTTTGATATTATGCATAAAATTATCATCACACAACCCATATAAATTATAGTTATAATTAGAAGGTTTTCTTATCATCTTGTACTAGAGGTTGACTTTTTTGTAAGAGAAATTGCCTAATTCGACCCTTTGGATGAAAACCAATGGGGTGATTTCAATCAAAGGTAAAAAATTCATTTTTATCTCTAATTATAAAAATTGACATGGATTTATAAGTTTTCCCCCTAATTTTAAATAATATTATAGGGATACCTAAAACTTGCACTTACCATTATAATTTCCCTCTCATGCCTATTATAGTCTTCCCAAACAATTTTGAATTTATTAAACACAACTAACAACTAATTAAAACATAACTATTCTATAACTTTTGGCCGAGGGGAACTTGGTGCCTTGCATTTCTTGTTAAATTAGTCAAAATGTGTGCAACTTGATAGTTTGTGTGGTGATTTTATTTATTGTGAATGGATACTCATCACATTATATTAAACAAAACTTTCATTATTTATATTTGTACTTATTATGGTTAGGACTAGGAAGAATATGGAAGCATATAATGATGTAGAATCTTTTTACATAATGTTCCAAAATAACAAAAATGTAAAATAATTAAAAAATTATGGAAATACATGACAAAATATTTTAAAAGAATGTCATGATTGTACAATATATAGTTTTATTTGTGTCATCGTTAATTTTTAATTCAAATTATCAATGTATTATTGAACAATTTGGTTTTGAATCTGACATACATGTCGTGTATGTACATGTATATATGACTTATATTTATATGTTTATTTATCTTTTTTTTATAATGGTATAAAATCAATAAATCCATATATTTACATATATATTTGCATGTAAATTTTTAAACATAATTTTATAATTAAATTGGTTGAAAAAATATATTTGAAAAATTAAATATGGTTAAGGAACATTTATATACAAAAGAATTTATTTTTAAGATATATTTATCTTTTGAGCAACTACTTTTCAAATTTATATACTTGAATGTGGGAATATTACATATCTATACAAATTTGGAGTTGATTTCTCCATCGACAAGTCTCACTCACGCAAATCCCGGTTTTAGTTATCATTTTAATGGTAAATCAACTACCATTTAATGGTAAAATATAAAATATCACTTATCATTTAAAAGCCAGGATAAATATTGATTTTTCAATTAGATGGGAATATTCTATTTCCATTGCAATATTTTTTGTCAATTTGATGGCAACTTTCTTTTCGTTTGCATTGCTTTATGCTTCAAATCTGTGTGCAAATATTTCAAAATCTATATTTGTCTAAGTTTATTTCATTCCATTATTTAGCACTTATTATTCATTTGTTTAATCCATACACATACAACTAAAATTTCAACACATGGTCTCCATACACACTCATGCACAAGCACGTACTCTCTAACATAATAACATACATATAGTTTTCTACCAACATAATTTCCTTGAACCTCCTTTAGATGCAATTTCTAGTAGTTATTGTAAGACATAAGAGAGCTCACATTATTACATTCAAAAAGTGGGCATATTAATTAAGGGCTGGAGGATAAGCTCAAGGCAGGACAAGCAAGAAGGTCAACACTCTTGGATATGCTAGATCCAAACAGTTCCATCATATCTACATCTCCTTCCACATTCCACTCAAAACTATGAATGAGTTGAGCCAAACAAGATTGATGATGACAATGGCCATGCCTACCCTTGGGAATCCTCTCCTTCCTGCTCCAAATGACGCCATATCAAATAATTTTTTGTCTCTCACATCCATAAATTTGTCTGGACTGAATGCGAGAGGATCTTCCCACAATGATGGATCTCTTCCAATGGCCCAAGCATTGATGATAAGACTACTTCTCTCGAGAATGAAGTATCCCCCAACTATGCAATTTTGTGTAGATTTGTGCGGAAGCAGCAAGGGTACCACTCGATATAACCACAACATCTCCTTCACCACACACTGCACATACTCCATGCTTGCTAAATCAGACTCACTGTTCTCTCTCTGCCTACCACTGACTTGATTTCCTCTTGCATTTTTTTTGCCACGATAGGGTTTTAAAGAATCACACTCGTTTCCCAACTTAATGTAGTAGACGTCATTTCAATTTCAGCCACAAAAAAATCCTTTCATATTTAAACAACTTGGTTAGATAAAAAATAATAATATCAAGATTCAATTTTGTAGTTTTGAATATTCAAATTTCTCATCCATATTTCATGAGTAGTGGTTGAGAATGAATGGTCCACTTAGCACTCATAGCATCAAGGTGATAACTCATAGGGATGAAGCATTGAAACTTTCTGAGAAATTACCCATCTTAATTCTACTCCAACTACCCATAAACATGGGCATTTGCATCCTTAAAGACTTTAGGCCAATAATATCCATCTCACAAGATTTGATGAGCTATGGCTACACATAAACCATGGCCAATTCTAATTTTATAGGTTATGTAAAAATTTGATACCCTCCCCACAACAATGTTGCATAGAATAAGAATTTAATAGTGTTAAAATATGTCAAGCTCATTCTATGATGTCTTTTATTTTTCAACTAATAGTTTTCATATTTTTTAGTATTTATTATGACCATGAAGAGAGATTTATTTATTTAACATATTGAAAAATTATATATAATATTTTCTTTAAATTAAAAGTTAAATTTTGCCTACATTCTGATATTTTTTTAAATAAAAGTTTTTTCTTTTTTCAATATTTTATTATATATAATTTTGTTTAAATTTTAGGAAAAAATTTAAGACTTATAAAAGTTATGTGTTCAAAATATATATATAAAAAAGGTTTAAAGCAAAATTCATGACCAATTATAAATGGGTCTGAAAATCTATGAAAGTCGTGCAATTATAAACTAGATAGAATTTCATCTATACAAAAACTTAAAAGCAATATCAAAATCAAAAGTAAAATCAATACTGGTCAAATAAATTATTTACATTCTCTACACCACACTTTTGACTGGAAAGATAGCGAATGGATCCAACATGAGAATAGAACGAAATTACTGGAATACAGTATGTGTTACTGGAGTACAGTATGTCTTCCCTAATTTGCTATCAATTTATATTACATAATGGATAAGAACCAAATTGAGATATAATTGGTATTTCTTTGGGTTAATGTTGAGAAAAATTAGGCGTTTGGATTTGAGTGGTATTATGCAAAGTTCTGGTTGGAGATGAGTCCAGCGTTCTTTGATTCGGGGCAACATTTTTTGTCTACAATATCTCCACCACAGTTTGTACATGATGGCAGCTGCTCCACCGTGCTTTAAACTTCATTTCATGTACGTTGAAATACGCATCTTAAGCCTCTACTTATAATCCCTTTGTCAATTGCTTTTTTCCACTCCACACATGTGGAATTAAAAACCCTGCGTCAAACCATATATTTGCGCTTCCGGACAGCAGACCGACATTGAAGATGCAACGAGTTTCGCAGAAGAGTTCTCATCTGCTTATTTCATGCTCGCTTCCAGACACAGTGGCTCTTCAGATTTTATAGCTCCCTCAGTGTAAATGGGAAATAAAATTGTTTCAAACGTTGGACGCAAATGGGAACAGGAACCGCAGAGGGTAATGTGAAAACGGAAACGGGAAAAGTCTGATTTAACAGGGCTGTGGGCGCCAGTTAAGCCTGGCCGTGTCAAACGGCTCAGGAATACGTTGCTCGGCAGACTAGCCCAGTTAATTTTAACGTATGCGCAAAAGTAAGGGGTCGGCGTAATCAGCGAAGTAATGATAAACACGCAAGTTAGAATGACGGGTATAGTAAATTCGTGGAGAAGAGAAACACGGCATTAAAATACCTTTTGGCGTAGTCTTATCTAATTCGCATATAAGACACTAGAATACATTTTAACCATTTGAAGAGCTTCTTATAACTAATACAAAAATACGAATTATTAAAATAAATCAAGGAACAAAAAAATATTGAAGAACTTTTTTTTATATTGATCAAGTTTAAAAAATTATAATGAGAATAAATGGCAGCCTAAAAAGAGGAGTGTGTAGGAAAAGAGCGTAAATAGATTATGGAGAGCATGAGAACAATAAAATCAGAGTACTATCTAACTTACATATCTCAACAATGTCCTCAAAATAACAAGAAAGATTAATACAATCAGCTATACCATTAACAAACTCTTGAAACATAATAGAAGAACACAAATTATAGCTGCATAAACAGGAGTTCCAATAGCAAATACAAAACATTTTTAACATTGGAGAAATTATATAAGTAATATTAATAATATGAATTATTGGAGTTATTTACTAGAAGACATAGGAGAGTTTGTGTTATTACATTAAAAAAGTGGGCATATTAATTTAAGGGCAGGAGGATAACCTCAAGGTAGGACGAGCGAGAAGGTCAACACTCCTGGATATGCTGGATCCAAATTGTTCTGTCATATCCAAATCTCCTTCCACATTCCACTCAAAACAGTGAATGAGTTGAGCCTGAGCAAGATTAATGGTGACAATAGCCATGCCTGCCCCTGGGCATCCTCTCCTTCCTGCTCCAAAAGGCACCATATCAAACAAGTTTTTGTCTCTCACAATATCAACATTTTTACCCATAAATCTCTCTGGCATGAATGCGAGAGGATCTTCCCACAAGGTTGGATCTCTTCCAATGGCCCAGGCATTGATGATAAGCCTGCTTCTCTCAGGAATGAAGTACCCCCCAACTGTACAATTTTGTGTAGATTCGTGTGGAAGCAGCAAGGGTACCACTGGATATAACCTCAGCGTCTCCTTCACCACACATTGCACGTACTCCATGCTTGCTAAATCAGACTCACTTACTGTTTTGTCTCTGGCTACCACTGATTCAATTTCTTCTTGCATTTTCTTTGCCATGCCAGGGTTTTTAAGAATAGCACTCATTGCCCAACCTAATGTAGTAGATGTCGTTTCAATTCCAGCCACGAAAATATCCTTTAATATCAAAAAGCTTGGTTAGATCAAAAATAATAGTATCAGGATTGAATTTTGTAGTTTTAAATCAAATTTCTGATCCATATTTCATGAGTAGTGGTTTACATGAATCCATATCTAATGAGAATGAATGGTCCACTTAACACTCATAGCATCCAGGTGATACTCATAGGGATGAAGCATCGAGACTTCCCAAGAAATCACTCATCTTAATTCTACTCCAACTAAAACATGCTTAACCATGGAGGTTCTCCTCAAGCCCACTTAGCTTACTATCCCATTTGCTTGAGTCAAAATAGTACAAGGATGGGTTACCTCTTGAGAAATCTCAAATGTAGAAATCACCTAAATGCAATGTGTGCTAAGTGTACCATTCATTCTCATTAGATATGGTTCATGTGAATCACTACTCATGAAATATACATCAGAAATTTCATTCAAAACTACAAAACTGACTCCTATATTAATATCAAAATTTTATACACTAAAAATTCCTCTACTTATCAAAAATAGAACTACCAATTAATTTTTTTTAAATATAGAATTGTAATATAAATAAGAAGTGAATACGTACAAAAACAATGGCTTTAATGTTTTCCTCTGTGATTTCCACTCCATCAAAACTCTCCATTTCCAAGAGCACATCAATGATGTCCTTAGTAGCAAGCTGCTGCTCATGCTCCTTGCCCAATTTCCTCCTGCGCTGCCGGTGTTCCTCTATAATCTTTGTTATCACTTGGTCGATAGAATTGTGTACCTTTTTCATGCGCCGCTTCACTCCTTGCAAGTCCAGCCAGTCTAAGTAAGGAATGAAGTCCCCGATATTGACAGCTCCTACGGTGGCTGCCAGCTCTGTTACAATCTTCTTTATCTCTTCGCCATGACCATCCAGGTGACCGTCACTGCCCAAAGAAATTTTGGTACCGGAAAGGATTCGCCACATGACTGCCTGCACAAACGATATAACCATGTTGGTGAGATTAACAGGAGTCCTACCGTGCCCAGACATCTCCCACACCGAACGAACACCGAAAAGCATTTCTTCCTCTCGTACACATCTGAAAGACTCGATCCTTTTGCTATTCAGCAATTCTACAACGCACAGCTTCCTTATTTGTTTCCAATAAGGCCCGTAAGGAGCAAGTATCAGATCCTTGTAATTATATCCAATGTATTTTCCTGCAGCAGTAAGAGGTCGGCTGGCAAAAACCAAATCGTGGGTTTTCAAGAATTCCTTCGCCATTGCAGAAGAAGAAACCACGACGGTGGGAACAGAACCCAATTTCAACAACATAATGGGCCCGTATTTCTTACCAAGTTCATGAAGATCACGATGAGGAAGCCTTTTCAGCTGGTTCAGATTTCCAATAATAGGCCATGCAAACGGTCCGGGGGGCGATCTCAATCTCACTGGATTTGTCCTTTGCACACTAAATCTATACAAAACCCACAGGAAAACAATGAGTGCACATACTGTAGCTGTTGCAGGACCATTTGCACCGTCCTTTATTATACTTGTTGCATGCAAAAGTACAGGAAACTCAGAGAAAGCCATGCCGAACAAGTATACAAGACACTTTCTCTAGTAATGCATTTGTTACAAAAGCAAAATCTCGTTCCTTGCGTTGCGTGTCAAAGGGCTCAGGACACGTTGCTCCAGTTAATTCGTAGTCAGCAAAGTAATGGAAAATACTTAAGTGAGAATGACGGGTATAGTAAAGTCGTGGAGAAGAGCAACACGGCATTAAAATACATTTTGGCGTGGGCTTATCTAATTCGCATAAAAAGGACTTTTGGCGTACGTTATATAATTCGAATCAAGTCTTCGCACGTTCCACGACTCAGCCGTTTCATTTGATTACGATATAATAAAGATTATTTTTCAAGCTACGCAAAAGCTCTAGATGTCGGGAAGAAAGCGAAACGTGATTAATCTATTGTTCAGTATTCCACGTGTGCATGCACTATTGGAAGATAAACTGCCGATGTTGAATATGTGATATTTTTTTGTATTTAAGTCAAGCAAGAAAAAAATTATAGAAAGGCAATCAATAAATTGCTAAACACAGTCATAGAATACCAGTAATACTATACAATTCATAATGGGCTAAGCACCTCTCATCAAACCTAGCATAAACCTTACAAATTAGCAGTATTAAACTGTGAATTTTAACATATATTGTAACTGTATAGAACATAAAGAGTCTTTTTCATGGAGCTGAAGTATTTGTCACTTTATCTTATTCAAGTGATTGTTGAATCTCACCTTTTCTTTGGGCACCCCTTGCAATTGAGAACACAACACAACAATTTGAAAGATAACATTAGAGTAAAACGTTAGCATTTATGCTTTCTGGTGCACAATATGTTTAACTAAAACTTACAAATATCTACTTTTCAATATATTTAATAAAATAGTGTGTCTCATAGAATCAACAACAACATTATTTTGCACATCAAATCACAATATAAGGCTTCTTTCCAACTTAATTTATGCTTAAAAATAGCAAGAAGAAATTTAAAGATAACATTTCATTTCCTTTTTGCTCACACACAATTCAAAAAAATGTGTTTCAAACTTTCATTATATTGACAGAAAGGACATTTAATTGGCTGCACTATCATGCATCTTAGCCTGTCACTAACAAGGAATTTGAAGTGCAAGACTTTCCAGGACAAAATTTGAGCATTAGCCTTAGCTTTTGACCTCCAAATCTGTGCACTTAATATTTTCCATGTCTTTCATTTGAGATTGCATTTTCATTTTTGATTTAACCTTGGAGTTAAAGACAAAGAAGGAAGCAAACTTAAGCAGATTTATTTTAAATGAAAACAGGCAAATTGGACTTTGGACAGCCACCACCAATCATTGTGGACATTGCTTGCAAGGGAGTACAAACAAAGATCCATGGGAACCAAAGATCTCACAAAAACAAAAAAGTTTTGAAGCTTATTATTTAAACAAAATTTATTCTTAATAATATGCCATACAGTTCAGTCAAATGTATTAAAGTCTCATAAATCTCTGAACTGTTTAATCCATTTGTTAAATAAATGAAGGGCGTGTCTCAGAAAAGCAACAACAAGAGGTTGTCCTTGATATTGAACCATTTTGTTCCACCAAATGGATGAAGCACCAAAACTAAACCCATGTTGTAAGGATCCACTTTTCCAATTTAAACATTTACAAACCAATTGCCAAGCCTTACATATGGACAGTTCAAGGGGAATGAAGCTTTGAACTGAAAAAAGGAGCAAGCAAAATTCTATCAATCCATCTAATTGATTGTCATTTCCTTTTAACAAAAACCTATAAGATTTGGTAACGAACCAAAATCTTCCAAGGTTCATCTCCAACAACCACTCTAACTATCCATTTGGTAGCCAAATGAACTCCTTGGGTTATGGGATCTAACAAATCTAACCCACCTCTTTATTTAGGTTAGATGCAGTGCATCCAAGAAGTTGATTTAAAACCAACATCACCATTCCAATTAGACCAAAGAAATAGTTTAATGATTTTGATTAGATTCTCATAGCCCTTTTTTTAAGGCATCCAACAAGAGGAGTAATAGACATGTGAAGTCAGAAATATGCGGTTCATTTCTTAAATCTTCCCTACTAGGGACAAAAAATATTCCCCCAAGAGCAAAACTTATTTTTCATCTTGTTGAGAAACCATTTCCATATATCAGATAGAGAAAAACCTGGCCCAAAGGGGATGCTCAAGTAGTGAGAAATTTCTCCATGTTTAATTTGCTTCCATTCTTTTGGTATCTACTCTGAGACAAGGTTAGTCTTCACCATAAGAAATTTAGTTTTGTGATGAGCTAATTTAGAACTAGAAACAATACAATAGAGTTCAAGCACCTCCATCACATTATGAATCTCTTCTTCATATTTTTGAAGAAAAAAACATGCTATCATCAACAAAATGTGAGTTAAGTACAACTACATGATTAGGTATCAAAACACCCCTTATTAATTTTATTTTCAATTATAGTTTCATGTGATACTTGATTGTATTATGAGTGGTTGTTGGGTCAAGTCCCTCGGCATGTGTACTCTACGTCAAAGATTTAGTATATTCATTAAAAAGGTACTTTGGGAGTAACAAACTTTTAAAGGGTCTAAAAGTGGGCGGGTTAGTAAAGAGTTGGGGCTTTTGCCCCTCTATTTTGGCAGCGCTTTAGCTGATCCTTTTGTATTGGAGTTAGTATATCTTATGCTCTCAGTGTGGTTATGTAACAAAATATATTTCAAAATCAATTCTCTTGAATCTAATTGGTACACAATTTTCACCCGATATAAGCATTTTGGCGCTTCCATTACTTCCATTACCCATCCAACTAATTTTTAGGAAAATTTATGCGAAACACATAGGTAACTAGTAGTCAACAATCTCATATAATATACTCGTTAGATAAAATAGATATATTTATAAAAAATCTTCACAAGTTAATTTATAGGATTAACCATAAAGTCAATATATTTACTACAACATTCTTTTTAATAATACATTATATGAATTTTTTTTAATACTAAATATAAATATATATTTATTTATACTCATATTTATTTATTATATTTTCCATTCTATTAAATTCAAATATATAAAATAATCTAATAACAAATTCAAATAAATAATATATTTTTAATATTTTATATTATTAATTTAACAACATATTATAATATTATAATATATATAATACATATGTAACATATATAATATCTAATATATTATTATGTGTGCTTTTTCATGGTGGGTTGTTGACAATGCTTCACTAGACTCATCAAGGTTGTAGCAGATTATTTATAGCTACACTAAAATGTTGTTTTATTTTCATTAGCTGCTATAAATTGTTGTTTTAAAAACAACCTAACTATTGGTCTTATGAGTCTGATGTTGGCTGGTAATTACAACGATTGTGTTGTTAGTTGATGTAAGTGGTTATCTTCTTGCTATAATTGATGTTTTTAACACAACCAATTTGTTGGTCTGTTGGTTATCTGCTACTTGATGTAATTGTTGTTTTTACTCAGCCAATTTGTTGGTCTGCTGGTTTTAACAACAATTGTGTTGTTATTTTGATGTAACTTGTATTATTGTTTTATTTTTTTATTAATAGTTTTCTTCAATATAAAAAAATAAAAATTTTAACATCATTATAATATTATAATATATATACAATATATATGTAATATTTATACCATCTAAAATATAATTTATTATATTAAATAATAATATTATAATTTTATATTTTATTTTGTAACATAGATGGTCACTTTAGGCATCAAGCGTGTGGGAGGCAATAAGTTTTTAAACTAGTTAGTATTTTTAAAACTAGCTTATTTACCATATAAATTAAATAATTTATATGACATTATTTATAAAGATAAGATATACAAAGAATATGTTAAATAATTACCTCAAAAAAGAAGTTTCTAAAACTTAGAAAATTGAGTGTGGAAGAACTTTCCTAAATTTAACCTTAATTATAACCTTGACGTGAAACCTAATTCTAATTCTATGTCTAATCGTAAAGTAAACCTTAATATGAACTATAATCCTAACCCTAATTTTATATCTAATTATAACCCTAATCTTAATCCTAATAATAACCTTAATTCTAATTCTTCCTCTAATTGTAAAGTAAACCTTAATTTGAGCTATAACCCTAACCCTAATTCTATATCTAATTATAACCCTAACCTTAATCCTAATAATAACCTTAACATGAAACCTAACCCTAATTCTGATCTATTAAATCATGCTATCTAAATTGTTTTAATTTTGATTTTAATTTTTAAATTTTGGACTCACCTTCTTATGACTTGTAAACCTGGTTATGCCCGAGCTCTTTAGTTATTCTATGAGAATTTTTGGTTCATAGGAACTATAGGCACGGCGAGATCCTAACTAGTTATTAATGTTTTGAACTTCAACCAATCAAAATTAATTATTTCTTTTATACATTATATTTGAATTTTTTTCTAAAGTTAAATGCATGTTTTTTAACTTTTCTAATTTTCAAAATTATTTTTCTTGAATATTATTGGCTAAAAATTTTTAGGCGATAAGGGCGGATTATGCGGAATTGAGTATAATATTTTTTATTTTTCAATTTCATTGGCTTTTTTTGAGGCATTTTTTTTGCCACTTCTCAACTAATAAACTAATATTTGCACATTCAAATGTAAAAATTATGGCAAAGTTAAAGTTAGAAATGTTAATTTATAATAAGTACAATATCATTCATAAAGCTCATTTTTATTTTGCAATT